>JAMXBC010000083.1:0-51564 GCA_024138005.1 Lumnitzera racemosa | reverse complement strand
GGCTCAGTCATCCCCTTTCCCCCAAAAACCTAGATTTTCCTCCACAAAAGCAGTGGAACTCACGCTCACCGCATTTGCTCATCACGCAACACGACGTTGTTCATTTTGCGCTCTCCATCCCTGCAGTAGATTTATGACAGATCGGTCTGCAGTGGTTTGTAACTCACATCACATATAGTCATGTTACAAATGCGGGGCTTCACTCGATTAGTACTGACCACCACTCTTTACAGACCACCCCCAAGGATTGATCCAACTTTACAAGCAAGTACGACATAGCACCCTTGACCCCCTACCCCCCCAACTCCTTCACCAGTTTAGCAACACGTTTGAGTGCATAAGCTGAACTATGCGCCCCCCCCAATGTCCAACAGAGTAGAAATTTACTCACCCATTACACACCCTGAGACATCTTACACTCGACAAATAATACGTTGCACAACAAGACGCGACCATTTCACCCTTTACTCAATCAAAAAAAACCCTCCATGTTTCAGCAGACCCAACCGTACACGAGTTTCCCCTTTGTTGCTTTTTTTTTTTTTTTTTTTTTACCCGTGTTAGGTGAGTTATTTTGTTGTTAGTTTTTTTTTTTTTAAAATTGTTTTTATTAATTTTATTATGTATTGTTTTTAGTTTTTTTTAATAGTATATGATATATGACTACATTAGTTTAGGAAACTTTAGTATTTTTTTTATATTAAGGTATTTTTGGTATTGATAATTTGCTTAGGAGATAAGGGTTTTAAGTAATAATAGTTTTTATATATATATTATATATGTTTAGTTTGTTTAGGTATTATAGAATTGGTTTTTATTTAGTTTTTTTAAAAAAGATTATCACATAAAAATTTTTTTTTACCAAAAATAATATAAGACCCCTTAAAAAATAATAATATAAAGAAAATTTAAAACAATAGTAACAAAGGAAAAAAAAAAATAAAAGCTTAAGGATTAGGCCCTTTGATTTTTATTTTAAAATGAACCAAATCAATTAAAAAGTAAAACCCATCGGGTTTTTTAAAAAAAAAATTAATCTCATTAAGATTTTTGAAAAATTATGGGCGTTGATCTCGACTTTTAAGATGTGACATATTCGAGATGACGATAAAATCTATAGAAATTTAGTTTTTTTTTTTTTTTATTTTTTTAAAAAAAATAAAAAAAATGTAATTTGAAGAATAAATTTAATTTTGAAAAAAAGATTATGGGACTCGTTAAAATTTAATAAGTTAGCCCATGAATTAGAAACTTTTGTTTTTTTTTCAAATTAAAATAAAAGACAGTAGTAAATTATAATTAATCTACCCCTTGATTACGTTTTTTTTTTTTTTCCTGATCTCGATCGGATGGCAAAATTTAACAGTTTTTTTTAAAAAAAAAAAAAGAAAAATTTCTCGTTTTTTTTAGTCAAAAATTAAAATTAAAAGGGTTTTGATTTTTTATTAATTAAAAAATTAAAAAAAACAAATTTAGAAAGGAAACTGAAAATTTCAAAGCTAACGTTATTTTTTCCTTTTTTTCCCCAAAAAATTACAAAATGGTTGTACCGGTGGATCAAAAATAGCATTTTAAAGTAGTAGCAAAAAAAAAATAGTATTGGTTTTAGAATTCGGTGTTTCTCTTTGTTTAATAATTCGGGGTTTCTTTATTGCAAACCCAAAGTGTAGTTCCCGGTTTTAATTGGTAAAAACCAGTACAAAACCCAATTTCTTTTGGGTTTCATTTTTTAGGCCCTTTTTTCGGTCTAAGAAAAATTATTTTTTCCCAATCCCATGTTAATAAAACGAGAAAAAATTTAAAAAGTTATTCCCGCTTTTTATTTCCCTCTAATTATCACTTTTTTTTGAAAATCAGACGCCCCAAAATTGCATTTCGATAAAATATTTTTTAAATTATTTAGAAAGGCAGTTCAAACCCTCGTTACACAAACCTCGTTCCAAAAAGTAGAAAAAAGGGGGGTGGAGGGAAAAAAACCAGAATTTCCCCCGCTCTATTCTAGTCATGGCAGCGGGCCCTTCAAAAAGGGGGCCCCCACCCAAAGATTTGAACTCGGTGATTTGATTTTAATTTTTGGCTTTAATTTTTAAAATTAGATTATAGAAATTCCCCGATTCAAAGAAAAGACCGACTTTGACTATGACGAATTCCTTTCAAAAATAGGATTCACCCTTTTCTCGGAAATTTTCTAGATTTTTATATTATTCCCGGAAAAAGGGTGTTTCAGTGTAACTTATCACATAAAAAGTATAAAATTTTCCACTTTGCTTAAAAAAAATAAGTCAAATTGTGGTAGTAAGAAATAAATCATAATTTGAACTTTGAGTGTTTATATCTATTAGTAGAAATAGAGTATTTGTGATGTGTGTACAAAATTATGTATGTGTTATAAAAAAAGTTAAATTACTAAAATTTTTTTAAATTAATATATACAGTGATTAACAAGAAAAAAAAAAATTTATATAAGCGTTTTTTAAAATGCATATAAAAAAAAAAAAAGTAAAGTAATATATTACACATATATTTGTAAAATAGTCTAACAATTTTTAATCTGTTAATTTTTTTCATAAAAAAGGAAATGAGAAGTTTTACTAAAATTCGAGACATATTAAAGGTAGAGAAATAAGCTAGATTGGGCTACTTAAGAGATTATTTAGGATTTAAAGTATAAAAAAGATAAAAACATAAGTGAATAAAAGATTGTACAACCAAAATAACAAATTGTAAAATTAACCAATTTCTAATAGAAAAAGGTGAGAACACTGACTCGGAATTAAAGGGTTTTAAAAAAGGGGAAAACAAAAACCGAGGAGGGTAGCAAATCCCCATTGAATTTTTTTCCATAATTTCCTTTTTTCATTTGGGTTGCTTTAAAACTATCTTCCCCAAACATTTATTTTCCAAATCACAAAATATTTCATTAAATATAATATACTTTTAGCCGAGTTCCCTATAAAAAAAATCAGAGACTAATCGAAAAACAAGGGTGAAAAAAAACCAAAGGAGTCAGAGAGCAGAAGAAGAGAGAGAAAATTTCCCTTCAAAAATTTTTTGGGTGAAGAGAGAGGAATTGAGATTTTTCTTATGTATGAAAGTTTTGTTTATGGGTTGGGCTTGAAATGAATTTATCCTTTTTTAAAAAAGGGGATATTAGTTAGGGTTTTGTATGGAAATTTTTTTGAAAAATGTAAAATCAGTTTGGCTTTTGGTTTGGGGGTGTTTCTTTTTTTTGTTGTTTAAAAAACAAAATGAAAAATCTGTTAAATCGTCATAAAAAAAAAGAAGAGATTATAAAAGAAGAAACGAAAAAAAGTGTAGAAGAATGTTATGATCCAAAAAATAAAACTGAAAAATTTAGAAATAGGAAACAAGAGAAAATAAAAGTTTAGCTAAAAAAGGAAAATTGATGAAAAAGAATATATAAAGAAAAACAATCTACTTTGTTGTATTAATTATAGTAAGAAAAAATAAATTTTTTCAAGGAAAAAAAAAAAAATTTAAAATTTGTGAAAAATTAAAAAAACAATAACATTTTATAGATTTTGGGTTTTTGCCCAAAAAAGAAAATATTTTGAAGAATTAAAAAGGGGAGGAAAAAAAAAAGAGAGAATTACTTGATTTTCCCCTTTTATTTTTAAGTTAAGTTGAATGGTTTTTGTTTTTAAAGGTTATTTTTTTTAATTTTTGTTTAAATGTATTTTAGGGGAAATTTCAAAAAAGATACCAAAAAAACCTCTGTTTGGTTTTAAAAAAAATAATAATTCAAAAATTTAAAAAAAAAAATTCACAAAAAATGAAAAAAAATAGTTAACTCTTATTATATAATCAAAATCTTAAAATATTTTATCATTGCTTATCACTAGTTCAGTAGTTTAAAAAGATCGTTTGTTTTAAATTTTGTCATTTAATAAAATTCTGTTATTAATGTTCTTGTAAATTTTTTCTATTTTATCACATTATTTTTCCATCTTAAGGGGTTGGTCATGTCTTAAAGGGAGCTTGTATTTATAAAAATCTACCCTGTTTTTAAGGGGAAGGGAGTTTGTAGAAGTGTCCCCCAAAACCTATCCAATACCCCCAAAAATGTCTAAAATTAAATTTAGATTCTAAAAAAAGCATCTTTTTAATTATTTGAAGTGGGTCAATATTCATCAAAACTAAGTATTGGTTTTCTATAAGCTTATATAATAAAATTTTGCAACTACAAAATGTAATAGGTTTTTATAGAGCAAGGATTAGGGTTTTTTCCATCATTAAAATACTTAGGCTACAAAGAATAGGGGAAAAATTAAAACATCTATGTCCTCAGTAGTTAGTTTCAAATGTGGAGGTTTTAGAAATGCAACAAATTGGTGAAGGATAAGCGCATTGAATGGTTGGAGAGATAAGTTTTTATTATCCCCTATATACATAATAACATGCACGCTGTAATCATAGTTTACAGCCATCCATTGAATTATACATCACTTTGGTCGTCGGTAGCTAACTTAAATTTAAAAGGAATAAACCCTCATGTTGATAGGCTATTTTCAAGTTTTCCCAATTGGTTTTACCCCTGGGCCTAACTATATTGAGATCCTCCTAAGTCTTATCCCTTAGTTCCCCCTTGCTTATTTTTCTGCACCAAAGTAAAAGCCAATACAAACAGAGTTAGACTTACCCCAAGAGACCACTAGTTAGTGGACCTAATTTGATTTTTGATTGAGACATAAGTTATTAGAAAAAGGGGTGACTTCCAGAATGGAAAACCCAATGTCTCCATGTTTGCTTTGAGACCTTGAGAAAAACCTAATAGAAAGATTGCTTTCAAATATTGGGATACACTTTCCTTGTGAGATTCAATTCTGTGTTTTTTTTTTTTTTCTTCCCTTTAAAAAATAAAGGGAGTAGCTAGGAGAAGATTATTTAAACAATTACACTCTTCCATCCATCTGTTCCCCTTTGCTTCCATAAATATCTAACTTAAGTATTGAAGTGGTATGTCTTACAATCATGCAACTTTCTACTTATTTATTTCCTTGTTTTATGGGCTTAATAAAATTTTCTGTGGTTTTATTACCCAATTCTCTTTTGGTGGAAATAAGTGCAACACCTCCTTAATTAGGGCTGGGGATTTTTTTCCACCTTTGTTCTGTTTTGTCAAAATTGTGACCCTTATAATTTTATGTAGTTGTTCAGTGAAAAATTTTTAAAGTGTTGAAAAACTAATCTGCAAACTTAAAAATTTATGAGTAAAATCAAAACATTATTTGAGGAAAACCCTAAAATCAATATTAGAAATATATAAAATAAAAAAATATAGCTAAAATAGTGAAATTTAACTATAAAAAATATTTTTTTGTAAATGCATAAAATATATTCCAATAGCTTAAATTTTTTAGAGAAAAATTATGTAAGAAATAAAATTATTTGCGACCTAAAATAACATGTAAAGTAATTATGTATACTCGTATTAATTTTTATATAAAATACATACTCGTAATAATTAAAAACCCCATATTGGGTGAAAATTAAAGGTAAAAAAAAACAAAGAAAAATAAAAAATTCACAAAAATTAAATAAGAAAATTTGGGGTTCTTTAGTTTGGGGCTATGGAAGATTAAAGAAGGAAGCTTAGGATAGGTTAAACATTAATCCTAACTTTAAAAGAGGGGTTTGTGAAAGGGAAAAAGAGAGAAATTCTTTCATCATCCAATTAACTAAGTAAAATCTAGAAACACTTCTCACATTTCTTCACAAATGGAAGAAATTTGGGGGAAAAATTGAGTAAAGGGAAAAAAAGCAAGGAGAAAAAATTAAAGAAAATTTTTAAATTAGTGCGCGACCAAGCTGTTTAAGTTTGGATGTTGAATAGAAAATTTGGGGAAAAAACCAAGGCACCAGTAAAGGGAGGGCTAGTCGAATCTTTTTCTATCGTAGTGTGGTGCTGTGGTGGCTGGAGCTTTTTAAATTTTATGAAATCCCAATTTTGGTCAAATTTTTTTGAAATTTCTAAAAATAAAAAAAAATTTTCTTGAATTATGAAAAATTTATTGTCAATATTTTCATGTAAGAATTAGGAAAAACTATTGTTTTTTAAAAATTTAGTTTGATTTTAAAAATGTCCCTTAAAAAAATTGAATGCTTTTCGAATTAAAATAAATGGGTAATGGGCATGGTTTCCACTTCAAATTTTTCTATAAACTATCCTAAATAATATAGAAAAGCTATGAAAAAATTTTTCACAAAAATTTTTTTTTTAAAATTTTTGGATTTTTTGCCCTAAATTATGATTAAAATGGTATTTTTGGGGAAAAAAATATTTTATTTTTCTTAAAAAAACCCTTTCCTTTTATTTTGAGTTTGGGTGATTAATGGGTTTTTTGCAATTGGAGCTTTTGTTATGTTTTGTGAAGTAGTTATAGGAATCAATAATGAGCCCAAAAAAAATGTTTTTTGTGGTGTTTAAGTTAAAGGGAAATAAAAAAATGACGAGGGGGGTTTTAGGAAGAGGGGGATGTCATGAGTTAAAAAATATTTTTTGAAGTGTTATTTGGGTTTTTTTATGGAGTTTGGGGTTTGAAGTGGTGAATAACAAAGTTTAAAAAAAATTGAACTTAGGTGGAGATAACTTAAAGGAGTGAGGCAAAAATCCTTATTGGATACAAATTCAGAGGTTTAATCATAGGCAAAATTTGAAAGGTATGGGACATGGGGGGTTCAAAGGTTGAGTTAGAAGGTGAACTTTAAAAAATTGGAAATTTTTAGTTAGAGGTTTTTTCCCAAAAGATTTAAAATTTGAGTAGTTTATACTTTGGTTAAAAAAGGTCCCTTTAGAGATACTTAAAGAAAAAATATATGTGTAAAATTGAAGTTCCCTAAAAGAGTAATCCTAGGAACCCTTTGGGGTTTATCAAACTCAAGGTGATTTGAGGTTATACTTGTTAATACCTTAACCCTGTTTTGGCTTGGGGGTAACTTAAAAGTTTTTATTTTAAAAATTTAAAGGGTGACTTAATTTAAAAGATAGTTTAAAAAAGGTTTTATAAGAATTTAAAATTTTAGAAAACATAACAATAGTTAAAAGGAAAATTAAGAGCAAACTTTAGGGTAATTATAGATTATGAACACTGGGTCATATTAGGGGTTTTTCTTGAAAACTTGAGGTTTTCCCAACCTTAGGATTGAAGAAAAGGCTAAACCCGGGGTAAACTTCAATGCATATGTGTGCAGGGATATTTCAAAACTTTTTTTAAAAAATATTTCAAGGGGATCTTGACTCAAAGGATAGTGAAAAGGTAACATAAACTTTTAGCACTATTTAAATTCCAATACTTAGGGTAAGCTAATAAACCAATGACTACCCAATAAATTTTTTTATAGACGAGTAAATTAGCTTATTTATAATTTTATGCAAAAAAAGTACAACATTGGATAAATATAAGGGATCCCCACAAGGATAAAATGAACAAACCCAAATTTGCCAGTACTGAGTTCAGGTAAGGGAATCAGTATTTCATTTACTTTGGAAGTATTATTTAAGAATATTTGGGGCCTTATATATGTTTGTTTGTTTTTTAAGTTAGTTGTTTGGGTATGCAACCCTTTGGTTGAATATGGATGTGCTATTTTGAGTACTGGGTTATGTTTTGATTTGCATGTATTATTTGCTTGAATGTTTAAAATTACTTAATTATTAAAGCATATAACAAAAAACCCACTTTAAATTTTTAAACCTACCTGATTTTAAAATACTAGGGAAAAGGTTAAAATTTTTGGGTAAAAGGACCCTTTATGAGGTGGAGAAATTGTCATTTCTTACCCCTTGTCGAAAAAAGTGATAGAAGAGGGGGTTTCAAAAAGGGTTTGGGGGTCGTTTGTTCGAAGAAGTTTTTTTTTTGAAAAACGTGTTTCTCCTTGTTAACCCTGGTTTGATTCTAAACGTGAAGTGCATAGCGTCAAATTTCCCCAAAACTTGTATTAGAAAAGAACATAAATTTTTTTTTAATTCAAGATGAACAGTCAACGTTATGCGATGGCTTTACTTAAGCAATATTCATCTAATTTAAACTGCTTTTAAAAAACCCAGTTACTTGATCATAAATATGTGCTATTGCTCCATCCCCCTTATAAATAAGTTATTATCATTCCTTTATCCCTATTTGCAGTTTTCCAGTGGGACTCCCCAAATATTATCCCAAAATTCTAGAGCATAGAGAATGGGGGGGAGTGAGTCAAAACTAATGGACTATGTTCTTTAATTATTTGTTAGATTTATAATTTATAGGGAAACTGATGGTTGTAATTGAATCTTTGTTTTCAACTATGGTACTGTTACAATGTCTATAAACCTGTAACCATTTGTAAACTTTATTAATCGCCTATTTTTCATATTAACTTCTTTTAGTTTTAGTTAAAATTAAATTTTGTACTCTAACGATTTGTAAAGCTTAAAATTTTCCGTTCATTTCAACTATAAGTTTATTTTTCGAAGCTATTTTAAAAAGTTACATCTAAGTTGAAAACTATTAGACTTAGAATTGATGGTTAAAGTGAAAGTGGTAAATGCTTGTGTAAGCTATATCTACATTAGTGGTTAGTTTCGAGTTTAATTGGTTTACCAGAAGGGCTATACACGCTATAGTTTAGGGTTTACATATTTAGCTCTAATAGATTTTTTCCCTATTGGAAAACTATATTTTAATTTAAAAGCTGAACTTGTTCCCCATATTGAGAATATACATTTTTTATATTTAAATTTTTTAACTCCCAAATTTCCAAAAATCAAATTTTATATTCATATTTCCCATTATTATAATACCATAAATTTTTATCTAATACTTTCCCACTCTTTTTATTCCTTTACACACATATTGTTATTACTATAATATTAAAACTTATATAACTAATTTATTACTTCTAACACTACATATATTATCTTTCAAATAACTAATAATATGTTAGATGTTAATTTATTCCAAATTATAATTTTACCAACTAATTTCCCATTATACATATTTTAACTTAAATTTTACCTTTTTCATATTTTTTTGTATATATTATGCATAATACGTTATAACTAACACCTCAAACTTTACAAATACTACCTACATCAGCAATAACATCTAAATATATTAAGTATATACTAAATCAGAATTTTTACCAAATTAAATTTAAAATTTTAAAATTAAGCCCAAATATTTTTTTATGCATGATTTTAGGGGCCCCAAAATTAAGTAAAAATTTATAAAATTAAATTTATGAAAAAATCTCCATAGTTGTAATTTTATTCAAAAAGTCTCACAAAAATTTTTAAATCAAAAATATATCTTAAAGTCATTTAAATCTAAAACGAAATCTAGCTCAAATTTATCATTTTTTAAAAAGTAGTATTTTAAAAACCCCAATTTTATTAAATTGATTTTTTTTTCCTAAATCTACATAAAAATATTCTAGAATACCAAAATTATAAATTTTTTAGCAATTTGATATTTTTCTAAATTAAAAAAATTTAGAGGGAAATCGAAAAATCAAAGTTGTTTGGCTTCTAGCCACAGTGGTGGCTCCATCCTTGTTGGCAATCTATGCTGGGGTCCCTTTCCGTGATAGTGGCCAGTAAAAGATTTAATACTAATAATTAGGCATATTAAACCCTAAACAATAAACCTAACAATAACGTTATTAGAAAAAAAAAAACATAAAAAAAATGAACCTATCATAAATATATGAAACTAATCCGGACGTTTGTGTTATAGGGCTGTAAGCGAGGCCTGAGCAAAGTCGGACCTCGAATGAGGGGGGATGAGTGTCATAAGTGTGGGATTAAACAACGCGTATTTGGAGGAGGCTTAAGATTAATGCTTTAGTTGTGCTTGTTAAATAGTTGGATGTGTTATGTGCTTGATTATGGGTGATGCTATAATTCTGTTGTTGCTTCTAAGCATGTATAGTATGATTTGCATGAAATATTGATCACCCCTAAACTTGACTCAATCAAACATATAGCCGGTATCATAATCAGACATTCATGGCACCCGTTAGGGAACTTAGGACTTCTCGGCCAATACCGACCCTTTCGAAAGGGATAGCACAAGATTGAAAATGGTCCATTCCTTTATCCTCAGTCGAACTAAGTGATAGGAGAGGAGGTCGCGCGAGGGTTGAAGACAGTGGTTCGAAAAAAGAATCGCGAGAGAGCAAGTCTCCATTATACAAGCCTAGTTTGGTCGTGAGGTTTCATTAACCAACACCTCACCTGGATTAAGCGGCATCAATTTCCTATAATCTCACAACGGGCCCGGAAAATCGTCGTGCGATAGCATTTGGCTTCACATGCATAGCATGAAAAGTGATTGAAAACATTGTTGGTATGTATGGTATAGTTTTAAGCCCTCCGTCCTAACTTACTGAAGTTGTGGTTGCCACATCCCTATAGACACGCGTCGTGCAGGTACTGGCTAAAAAGCTTACCCATCCCGCCAAACCATCAATCTTGAAGCTAGTAACTGCTGGAACCTGGGATGGGGAAAAATAATTGAAAACAAACATATATTCTAAGGTCTAAAGTTTTTATTATTAAGAATTATTATTTTCATTTTAAATAATTTAATAACTGAATTAAAGTATGTATAAATAGTAAATATATATAATGTTTCTCACTTCTTAGGTGAAATAATCTATTTAAATTACAAACGGTTTACTTCAAAACGGGTTAGGTTCCTGGACGCCTTGTGTAGATTAGGTCTAAGATAGCGGTGAAAGGCCAACTTCTATCTTAAGATGGTTTAACGGTGGGTTCCCGACTCTACTGCTGCGGGGCGTGACACCATTCACTAATCTGCATACAATTTCAACAGTACTCTAAGCTTCACTACACAACACTGTGGAAATTCCTGCCATGTAATCCCCCCCAATAGTTTACAAATAGGCGATAGTTTGATCAATGCGAATATTGAAGCCGAGAACCAGCCTGCACAGGCTCCAACGCATGCGTAGTTCACAAAGGGGGGGGGGGGGGGGGGGGGGGGGGTCTACACAACCAAGGACAATGCAACAACATCCACGAACTCTACTACCATCTACTCCCCATAATTATTGGCATCATAGCACATCATAATTATACACCACAAGACTACACACTCCACGAAACACGAACCAATCAGCTTGATCCCCAGCACCTTAGCACTCTCCTCAGACACACCAAATATAACATAATCACGGTACCCTCTTCGACACACAGGCATCAGTCATCTCCCTTTGCACAAACAACCTAGATTTTCCTCCACGACAGCAGTGGCAACATCCACCTCACCGCACTATGCCTCACAGCAACACCGAGCATGTGTTCACTTTGCTGACCTCCATCCATGCCTGCAGTAGCATCTTATGACAGCATCGAGTGCATTGCAGTGGGTTTGTAACTCACGATCACATATAATCATGTTTACAACATGCTTGGCTTCACCTCGTTAGTAACTGACCACCACTCTATTACAGACCACGCAAGGATTGATCCATCTTTACAACAAGTACACATAGCAGCCTTGAATCCCTCTGCACCAACCCCAACTCACTTCACCACGTTGTTACGCAACACGATGAGATGCATAAGCATGAACCAAATGCGTCACCAATGTCCAACAAGTTAGCAACTACTCATCCATTACATCTATCCATGAGCACATCGTACACTCGACTAAAATACGTTGGGTCACAACAGACGTGCGCCAGTTTCAGCCTTTACGCAATCTCACAAACCCAATACCAATGTTTTCAGCAGACCCACCGTAACACGATCATTCCCCTTGTTGCTTTACCAACTGCACGTATCAGGTATGTTATGTTGTTTGTTTATTTTCCTTTTGTGTTTTTTACTTGATTATTAAATTATATTATATTATGTTATTAGTTTCCTAAGTTATTTAATATAATATATGTTATATATGACACAGTAGTTTTAGGAAACATTAGTACTAGTTTTATATTAAGGATATTTCTGGTATTGATAATTTGCTTAGGTAATAATGGTTTAAGCATATAGGATATATATATAAATATATATATATATGTTTTAGTTTTAGTTAGGTAGTAATAGAATTGGTTGTTATTTAGTTTTTTATAAAAGATTTATCACATAGAATTTTTTGTTACCAAGATTATTATAAGACCCTAAAAAAAAAATAATAATAAAAGAAAATCTAATACAATAGTAACAAAGGAAAAATTAAAATAAACGTCTTAAGAATTAAGGCCCATTAAGATTTTTATTTCAAATAACCAAATCAATTAAAATGAAATTCCGATCGGTTGTTTTCAAAATTAAAATTAACAATACATTAAGATTTTTGAAAAAATATGTCGTCTGATCTCGACTAATAAGTGTATGTAGACATATTCGAGATGACGATAAAATCTATAGAAATTTAGTTTTTTTTTTTATTTATTTTGCTTAAAATATAAAAAAAAATGAATAAATTAGAAGATTAAACTTTAATTTCGAAAAATAATTATGGTACACTACTCGATAAGATTTAATAATTAGCCCATGAATTCAGAACTCTTTAGTTTTTATTCAAATTAAAATAAAAGATCATAGCAAATATAATTAATCTACCCATTGAGTACTATTTTTTTTCTTTTTTTCCCTGATCTCGAACGATGGCAACTTTAACCGTTTTTTTTAAAAAAAAAAAACCGAAATTTCTCGATTTTTTTGTCAAAGATTAATATTAAATGGGTTTAGATTTATATTAATTAAAAAAATAAAAAAATCAAATTTAGAAAGAAACTGAAAATTTCATTCAAAGCTCAACCGTTTCATCGTTTTTTCCTTTTTTTCCCACAAATTAAAGCAAAATGGTTGTACCGCTGCCTCAAACAATAGACATTAATGATAGCTAGCAAAAGATATAGTATTAGCGTTTTTATATGAATTCGGTGTTTTCTATGTTCTAATAAATCGGGTTTTCTCTTATTGCAAGCCAAGTGGTAGTTCCGGTTTTAATTTGGTCAAAACCAGTACAAACACCCCAAGCTTATTGGGTGTCATGTTTAGGTCTTCTTTCGTCTAAGTTAAAATTATTTTTTTTCCTATCCAATCACATGTTAATTTATATCGAGAAAATTTAATAAGTTGAATACCGCTTTTACTTTCCCTCTAATTCATCACTGTTTGAAAATCAGACGCACCAAATGATTTCGATAAAATAATGTATAAAATTAAACTTTAGAAAGGCAGTTCACCTCATCGTCATACACAAACCTCAGTTCCAACAATAAACGTAGAACCAGTGGGAGGGAAAAGAACCAAGTATTTTCCACTCGCTCATATTCATAGTCAGAGACAGCGGCCTTCAAAATTGTCCGGCCTCCTCCAATGATTTGAATCTCGAGTGATTTGATTTGAATCTTTTTGGCTTGAATTGAATGAATATATAAGAAATTCCTCGATTCAAAGAAGTAGACACACTTTGACTATGATCGACATTCTTGCAAAAAATAGTATTCATCAACTCGTTTTTCTCATGAATTTCTCGAGATTTCTATATTATTCCAGGAAAAAAAGGATATGTTTCAGTGTAACACTATCACATAAAAAGTACTAAATTAATCCCTTTCGTCTTAATAAAAATAAGTCAATTGTGTGTAGTAAGAAATAAATCATAATTTTGAACTTTGAGGTGTTTATATCGATTAGTAGCAATAGAGTATTTTGGGATGTTGTACAAAATTTATGTATAGTGTAATAATAATTTAATACATAAAAGTATTAATATTAAATTTTTTTAAAATATTTATAAACGGATATAACAATAACAAAAAAATTGTATATATAAGCAGTTCGTAAAATGCATATAAATAAAAATAACGTACAAGTAATATATTACATACACATATATTGTAAATAGTCCTAACAATATTTTAATCATGTTAATTTGTTTCATCCAAAAAGAATGAGCCTGTTTTATTAACTCCAAACATTCGAGACAGATAAAGCGTAGAGAAATAAGCTAAGATTGGGCTACTTAAGAGATTATTTAGAGACATAATATACAAATAGATAAGATAACATAAGTGAAAAATAATTGTACAACCTACATAACTAATCTGTAGAAAAATAACCAATTTCTAAAAGATACAGTAGTAGAGAACACTGTACATACGAATAAAAGGAGTGTATAAAAGGGAAACAAAATACCAGGAGGGTACAAATACCCATGAATTCTTTCCATAATTCCTTCTTTCTTCTTGGAGGTTGCTTTAAAACTATCTGCACAAACATTTACCTCACAATCACAAAATACTTCCATTAAATCATAAAATACATTTACACAGATTACCTATCAAAAAATCAGAGACTAATCGAAAAACAAAAGAGTTGATAAAAACCCTAAGAGAGTCAGAGAGCAAGAAGAAGAGAAGTAAAAGTTTACCTTCGAAATTATTGGTGAAGAGAGAGAGACTTGAATGTTTCTTATGATAGGCAAGTAGATAGTTTTAATGGTTTGGGCCTTGAAGTGTCATTTGATACCTATAAAATTTCATAAAGGAGATATTAGTTAGGAAATTATGGAGATGTAATTTGTTAAGTACGTAGAACATAGCTAATATCAATTATATGGGCCTACTTTACGAAAGAATAATGAGGGAAAAGTTATCTTTTTTTTAAATTGATTGAATTAACAAACCTAAATGCAAAAATAAAACTAAGTTAACAATCGGGGGCATAAAAAAATTGAAGAGATTATAAAAAGAAGAAACGAAAAGTATAGAATAAATGTTATAAATCCACAAAATTCATTAAGCTGAAAATTTCAGAAATAGGAAACAAGAGAAAATAAAAGTTTAGCAAGAAAGAGAAATAATTGAGGAAATGAATATATATGAGAAAAACAATATCTACTTTGTAGCTAAAATATATAGTAATGAAAACTAAAAATTAAAGTCAATGGAAAAAAAAAGAATCTTATTTAGTGAAAAAATTAAAATAGACTCAACATTTATAGATTTGGTTTTTTAGGCCTAAAAAAGAAATATATTTGAAAATAAATGAGAGAGAGAAAAAAAAAGAGAGAATTACTTATTTTCCCTTCATATTATTAAGTTAAGTTGAATGTAATTTGGTTTTAATGATTATTTCTAATAAGTTTAAATGTATTTTATGGAATTGCAAAAAGATACCAAAAACCATCTCGTTTGTTTTAATAATATAGATAATTCAAAATTAAAATAACAAAATTCACAAAAATGAAATTAAATAGTTAAAAACCTCTTATTATATAATCATATCTAAAAATATTTATCATTGCATTATCACCTAGTTTCAGTAGTTTA
The DNA here is from genome assembly GCA_024138005.1 of Lumnitzera racemosa. Taxonomy (NCBI): domain Eukaryota; kingdom Viridiplantae; phylum Streptophyta; class Magnoliopsida; order Myrtales; family Combretaceae; genus Lumnitzera; species Lumnitzera racemosa. Next base: position 36,252 of record JAMXBC010000083.1, on the reverse strand, counting down.
ATAAGATCGTTGTTTTTTAAAAATATTTTGTCCTTTAATAAGAATTCTGTTATTAACTTTCTTGTAAATTTTTCTAATTTATCACATTATTTTTCCATCGTACGGGTTGGTCATGTCCTTAAGTTAGCATGTATTATAACAATCTACCATGTTTTAAGGGGAAGGGATGTTTGTAGAAGTGTCCCAAATTCCTATCCAATACCACAAAAGTAGTCTAACATTAAATTTAGATTCTAAAGTAGCATCGTTTCATAGATTATTTGAAGTGGCTACAATATCATCAAACTAAGTATATGGTATTTCTATAACTCTAATATAATAAAATTTTGCCAACAACAAAATGGTTAATAGAGAATCGATAGAGTCAAGATGCTAGTGTTCGCTCCATCAGAATCATACTGATGCTACAAAGAATCGGCAACAATAACTCATCTAGGTCCTCTACGTAGTTATTGCAAACTGGGGAGTTGTAGAAGCAATCAATTGTAGAAGGATAAGCCTACTTGAATGCTTGGAGAGATAAGTATATTTCTAATACCACCGATATAATTAATAACATTCACGCAGTAAATCATATGTTATACATAACCATCCATATAATGTATACATCTCATTGGGTACTGTCGTAGCTTAACTTTAAAGTTAAGGATATAAACCCTCATGTTGATTAGGCTCTACATTTCTACAGAGATTTTCCAATTGGTTTTAGACCTAGGCCTAACTATATTGAGACCTCCTAAGCTCTATACGACTCTAGGATCCTCCTTAAGCTTAGTTATCTAGCACCCAAAGTCCAAAGCAAGTCAACAGAGATAGACTACCACCAAGAGACCACTAGCTTAAGTGCGACCTACTTTGACTTATAGCCTTGAGACATAAGTCTATTAATAAAGAGTGACTTCCAGAAAGGAAAACCAATTGTCTCCATGTTAGCTTGAGACACTGAGAAAATAACCCTATATAAAAGATATCTTAACCATAACTATGGATTCACTTTTCCCTTGATGAAGAGTCACATTCTGTGTTTATTTTTTTTCTACTTCCATCATATAAATAAGGATGTAGCTAAGGAGTAAGAGTATTTAAACACATATACACTCTTCCATACCATCTGATTGCCCTTTGCTTCCATAAATATCTAACTTAATTTTGAAGTGGCCTGATGTCTTACAATCATCACTGTTCTACTTACTATTTCTTTTTTATAGGCTTTAATAGCAATTGCCTGTAGTTTTATTACCCAATCTCTCTATTGGTGGTAAACTAAGTGCAACACCTCCTTATTAGGCTAGGATTTTATGCCTACCATTAGTTCCTCGTGTTGTCTATATTGTGACCATTAATTTTAAGATTGTTTTCGAGGAATAATTTAAAAGTGTTCGTAAAAACTAATCTGCATAACTTAGAAAAGTTTATGAGTAGAATCGAAACATTAGTTGAGACAACATGAATCAAATATTAGAAATATATAAAATAAAAATAATATAGCTAAAAGAGTGTAATTTAACTATATATATATTTATTTTATTGTAATACATAAAATGATATTCCAATAGCTTATAATTTTTTAGAGATAAATTATGTATGCAAAAAAATCATTATGCACCTCAAATTACATGTACGTAATTATGTATACCTCGTATATAATTTTTAAATAATATACATACTCGTAAAATTGAACACCATAATAGTGCAAATTAAGGTAAAATAAACAAAGTAGAAATACTACAAATTTCACACAAATTAATAGATTAATTGGTATCTCTAGATGGGGCATAATGGAGATTAAGACAGGAACGTAGTGCATAGGTTAAACATGTTATCTCCATAACTTTATAAGAGGGCTTTTTGGTGTAAGGAAAAGAGAGAAAAATCATTTCACATCAATTAACTAAGTAAAAACAAGAAACACTATTCAGTTACATTGTCCATTTCACACAATGGAAGAATTGGAAAAATTAGAGTAAGTGAAAGGAACAAAGAGAAAATTACAGAATAATTTTCAAAATTAGTGGCCGATCCAAGCATTTGAAGTTTGGTATGCTGGAATAGAAATCTTGGGAACAAACCAAGAGCAACCACTAAAGGGTAGGGCTAGAGCAATCTATGCTATCGATATATGGTGCTAGTGGTGCTTGATGCTTTTCAATTTTATGAAATCCAATTTTAGTCTAATATATTGAAATTACTAAAATAAAAAATTTTACTTAGAATTATGAAATATTTATTGCACATATTCATGTATAAAGCTAGAAAAACTATGTTTTGTAAAAATTAGTAGCTATTAGATATGTGCCTTAAAAAGTAATGCTTTTCGATATTAAAATAAATACGGCTAAATGACATGGTTTCCACTGCAAAATTTTCTATAGCACTAACCTAAACCAATATAGAAATGCAATGAAAAGATTTTATCACAACATTATTTTTATAATTTATGATATTTTAAGCCCTAAATTATTATTAAAATGGTATATTTGGTAAAAACTAATGTAATTTTTCTTAAAAAACCTTCCTTTGATTTTGATTTGAGGTATTAATGGATAATTGTATAGGACATCATTTGGAGCTATTAGATTAACTGTTTTGTATATAGGATATAAGGGAATCATAATGAGCCCTAAATAAATTAGTTTAGAGGTTATAAGCTTAAAGGAATATGAATGACGATGGTTTTTGAAGAAGTGGGAGTCATGAGATTAAAAAATATTATTTGAAGTGTTACTGTGGTTTTTTTACTGAGTTTGAGTAGAAAGTGATGAATCAACAAAGTATAAGTAAATTTGAACTTAGGTGGAAATAACCTTAAAGGAGTGAGGCAAATCCTCTATTGATCAAATTCAGAGGTCAATCATAGGCAAAATTTGAAAACAGGTATAGACATGATGGGAGGTTCAAAGTTGAGTTAAAGGTGAATCTTAAAATATGGAAATTTATTAGGCTTCGAGGATATTTTGCCAAAAGATTAAAAGTTGAGTAATTATACAGTTGGTTCAAAGGTACCTTCATAAAACTTGAAGTAACATAAATTTAAACACATAGGAACGTGTGCCTCAAAGAGTAAATCCATAGAAACCTTGGGTATCTATCAAACTCAAAGGAAAGTTTAAGGTTATACTTGTTAATACCTTAACCCTATATGGCTTTAGGTAAACCTAGATGTTTTTATTTTAAGAACTTTACGGGTGACATAACTAAAACGATGAGCTTAGAATTTCTATAAGAAGGTACAAATTTTTAGTAAACATAACAACATAGTTAGAAGGTAACATTACGAGCCAACCTTTAGGTAATTATAGGATATTATGAACACTCAGGATCATATTAGAAGGTTGGTTCCTTTGAAATCTAGAATTTAACCAACCTTAGAGATTGAAGCAAAGGCTAAATCCAGTGTAAACTTCAATGCATATAGTGATGCATGAGGATATTTCAAAGCTTTTCTAATAATTATTTCAAGGGTATCTTGACTCAAAGGAATACGAAAAGGTAACATAAACTTTTTAGCACGATTCTAAACTTCCAATACTTAGGGCATAAGCGAATAAACCAAAGACTAAGCCAACCTAAATCTTATATAGACAGTAAATTAGCTATAATTCATAATTTATATGCACAATAAAGTACAACATTGAGATAAACTAGAAGGGATCACCTACAAGGAATATGTGAACGAACCAAGTTAGCCACGAACTGATTCTAGGTAATGAAGCAGTATTTCATTTACTTTTGACGTATTATAAGAAATACTTGAGACCTTATATACTGTTTTGTTTGGGGTTCTTATATAGTTAGTTTTGTTGCGAGTATGCAACATATATGGTTAATATGGATGGTGCTATTTGAGTACTGGACTTATGTATTTGATATTGCATGGATATTATTTGCTTTGAACTGTTTTAAAATTACTTAAGTTACTCTAAAAGCAATAAAACAAAAACTCGACTTAATTATTAACCCAATACCTGCATAATAACCTACTAGGGGAAACGGTTTAAAAATTTCTATGGGCTAAACATGGACCTTCATGAGATGGCAGAAATTGTCATTTCTCTACCCGTGTCGAACTAAGTGAAAAAGAGGGGTGTTACAAAAAGTTGGGGATCGGATTTCAATGAAGTATTCGAATAAAGCGTGTTTCTTACTCCATTGTATACCCTGGGTTTGATTCTAATCCGTGAAGTGCATAGCGTCAATCTCCTCAAAACTGTATTTAGAATGAACATAATTTTTTTAATCTCATGATGAACAGTCAAACGGTATGCGATGGCAATTACTTAAGCACATATATCATCTATTAATCATCTAAAAAACCTAGTTACTGATCAAAATATGTGCAATTGGACTCCCACCCACTACTAAGTAATTTAATACTCATTCCTTTATAGCTATTTTGCAGTTTCCCAGTAGACTCATCAACCAAGTGATTATATACCAAATTCTAGAGCACTAGAAGGGGTCGGGGAGTGAGATTCAAAAACTAATACCTATGTTCTTAATTATTGGGTAGATTTACTAATTTATTAGGGAAACTGATAGGGTCTGTATTATAACTCTTTGTTTTTCAATATGGATACTGTTTCAATGCTCTATAAACCTGTAACCAATTGTAAACCTGTTTTTAATCGCTCTATTTCTCATAATAAACTTACTTTTATATCTTAGTGAAAGGGGAATTTTGGTACTTCTAAAAACGATTTGTAAAGCTTTATGGTGGGGAGAGGGTATCCCCGATCATTTCAACTATAAGTTTATATTTCGAAGCTATTTTGAAAAGTTACATCAAAGTTGATAACTATTAGACTTAGAATTAGATGGCTTAAAGTGAGAAAGGGTAAAATGCCTTGTGTAAGCTATATCTACATTAGGTGGTTTATGGTTCCGAGTTTAAGTTGTTTACAAACAAAGGCTATCAATCAAGACGCTATAGTTATGGTGTAACATATTTACCCCTAACTAGTATTTTTGATTCATATGGTAAACTATAATTTCTAATTTAAAAGCTGAACTTGTTTCCGATATGAGAATAACTTACATTTTTTTTATATAATTTCTTAAACTCCAATTCCAAATCAAAATTATCTCAGATTCCTATTATTATAATACCATAAAATTTTTATCTAAATTCTTTCCACACATTTAATTCTATAACACACATCTCAGTATTACTATATATTACCACTATATAAACCTATTTAAACTTCTAACACTAAATATATTTAATCTTTTCACTACTAATAATAAGTAAAATGTCTAAATTATATTCCAAATTATAAATTATACTAACTAAGCTCATATCATATATATCATATACCTATCAATTTATAGACTAAATATACTCTTTTACCTACATTTAGTATATATTATGCATAATACGTATAACTAACACCACAAACTTTACAAATACTATCCCAACATCAGCCCAAACTACCATCTAAATCTTTCTAAGAATATACTAAATCCGAATTGTTACCAAATTTTAACATAATATATTATAAAATTAAGCCCAAATATTGCCTTTAGGCATGATTTTTAGGGGCTAAAATTAAGTAAAAATTTATAAAAATTAATTTTATGAAAAAATCTCCATAGCATTGTAATATATTATCATAAATAGTCTACACAAAAATGTTGAAATCAAAACTAGAAATCTTTAAAGTTCATTTAAATCTAAATCGAAAGCTAGCTCAAGTTACTCATTTTTCAAAAGTAGTATATCCCAGGTCTAATTTTCTTAAATTGATTTTTTTTCCTATAACTACATAACTAAAAATATTCTAGAATAACCAAAATTATAAATTTTTTCACGCATATTGATATTGTTTTTTACTAAATATAAACAATGTAGAAGGGAAATCGAAACTCCAATGTTCGATTGGCTTGCTAGCCACCAGTGTGGCTCCATCCTTGTTGGCAACTCATGGCATGGGTCCATTATCCAGTGATATGGGCCAATCGATCTCTAGGTGTTATCGGTTTAACATCCTTTTAAAAGGCTCGTATTGTAGACTATTTCGTATTTTTTTTGTAAAAATACTCTCTCCTCTCTCTTAATCTCTCTTAATTTTTTTCTGGTTTCAATTACAAACAAAATGAAAGTTTGATGTGAGGTTGCTAAATTTAAGTAGGGTTTGGGATTTTTTATGCAATTTTTCTTCCATTGTCCCATTATCTTTTACTTTTTCAACTTTTTATTTGGCTTATTTTATTGTTTTAATTTTTCTTCATTCTTTTTAGCATGCCAATGTCCACCCCCATTTTTCTATAACATTTTACCAAAATTTTCCATATTTTCTTGATTTTTTATATTAATTATTTATGAATGTTTTCTTCAATTATTTAGTAGTAGTTTAATATATTTTTGGGTATTTTAATAATTTCGTATTTACTTACGTATATATAAATACCTATATTGTACAAATAAATAATCCTAAATAGTAATTATATATTTTTAATGATTTTTAGTATATTTAAAATGTGTATCTCTATCAATTCAATAATTATCAAACTTTTATTTTACAACATTTTCAGATAAATAATAAGTAATATATATAAATTCAATATCATAATCATTAATTATATTTTATTATCATATTTCTAAATCTAAACTTATGGGATGAACTTTTTAATTATATTTTTAAGTTTTGTTTTGTAAAATTAGGCTTAATTGGCAATATATCCAATCATCTTAAATATGACATACCACCCTTCGATATGAAGAATCGATTCCATTTAAAGTAGAGAGAAATGCAAAAGTAAGGTTGCATCTTGACTTGGGGTACATGAAGAAAGGAAAGGGATAATTGTCTGTATTTGTCAATAAACTTCGACAGCTTTGAAAAATCTAATGCTTTCAATTTGGCTTAGAAGCTAGTCCAGCAACGGTCCATAAGATGATTGGCCTTGGGCGACGAAAGGGGCTGAAAGCTGCTGACTAGGGTCAGCAAGAGATTACCTTACCTTGAATCACCTTGAGAAGCAACTTAAGGGTGACTCCTGCTAGAGTTATTGGGATATAAGTGTATGCAGAAGTTTTGTTTGACCCAACATAGAACGGGCATCTTAAACCTCGATAATTGCTTGAAATAGCTTCTCTCTCTCATGCTTTGGGGCGACCCTCTTATCTCCTGAAAAGTTGGGCATCCAGAAAACCAAAGAAGCTTAGTTTGACTGGAGAAAATGTAGAAGCACCTCCTTCGCGTGTGTCGAGAGCTCACTGAAGGAAGAATGTCCCTTGGGCTCTTGCAACCACTTTTCCAATCATTGAAAATCGTGACGCTTTCTTGGTAAAGCTATTCAAAAGAGCCTCCATGTTTTTCCGATTTTTAGAGATGAACTCCTCCATCCTCCAAAGCTTTCCCTAAAGTAACCTGATTTTTGTTTCCACTCAACCTTTGACCGCCAACTCCAACAATGTAGCTTGCATTGCTACATTTAAGGCCTTCATTGCGAACTCATCTGTAGCTTTAGAGATCGATGCTCAGCTTAGCATTCTCTTTCTCGAGGCTGGCCTTTATGCTCCCCTCCTCCTTCAACTTTTGGGAGAGTTGGGCCCCGGGGTCCTTTACTCATCCTTAAGGCCAACCTTCAAATCATTGGCTTCCTTAGTGTTCTCTTCAACAACGTCTTTTCTTACTCTACATCCTTCAGCCTCCCTTTTGAGCCTAGTAACATACAACATAAGAGTAGCATAGGCACTAATTGGCCTTAATGAACTATTCTTATAATTAATGGAAGAGGACTTTGCCTCCTTTAAGCTCCTCCTCCTAGCCCTAGACAATGCTACCTTAAGCTCTTTACCTCATATTCACAAGGTATCAATATTGCTCAATTGGAGTAATACCTAGCTGTAGTACTGTTAACAGATACACAAACAAAGGGTAGACCAGAGACAACGCAAAAAAAGGATATCAATTATAAAGCATGAGGCATAACCGGCTAGATAAGTGAACTGAGTGACCACCTCTCTATCGGATCTCTTTCTCCTACCTTTGACTAGTTTCCTCAAGGATGGCCCATCCACTAAGGGGTGTAAGACCCTAAAAAGGCCTGAAGTTGAGAGTCCGATAGCGTAATGCAAATGTTGTTGCCTTGATCTCCCACTTTAACTTAAGAGCGCCCCCCTGACCCTTTTGTTTCTGCTTTAGAAGTTGAACAAGTCTAACTCAATCACCAAGACTTGACTTGTTAAAGACTATAAAAAAATTCCCCTCAAGCTCACAATACACTTGTTTAGTTATGCCATCAACCGTTCGTACAAAGTGCATAGCTCAAGGGAATCTTCCTTGTAAGCTTCTTCATCTTAACCTTAGGCACGCTCTCCCAATATCTCAAAGGGCCCTTTCTCTTCTACCCGTTTACCTTGATGGGGGCTAACTTTGGCCCCCTCCTCCTCACCTCTTATCAGGAAGGCAAGCATCTTCTACTTTCTATTCAACAATGTTAGCAAGCTTGTCTTCCAGCAGTAATGGGGTTATGAAGTGAGACTAAGGACAATGGAAGAAAGTGCCACATCTTAGCTCATTAGCTAATGGTTCTACTCCAGGACAAAGAGGATATCCCTTGAGGTAAAGTTACGGCTCAACCTTACTAGTCTCCCTAGCCTTAGACTTTGGCCATGGCCTTACCATTTAAAGTTGAAGCCTTTATGGGCGCTTTGACCTAACCTTACTTGGCTACGCCTCATCACTCATGCCATTCGAAAGATAGCGGAATCTCGATCGACTGGTCTCTTCCTGCAAAGAATTAAGCAAGCAGTCATGAAAAGGAAAACAAAGAAAAGACAAAATAATAAAGCACTATCACTCATCACCAACTTCACCATGACCACATGGACAAGGAGAGAATTCTCCCTTCAATTCCCTCTTAAAAAGAACGTCAGACGAAACATAACTATACATAAGGCATGAAGATGAGGGTGTTCATAAAAAATGTACTTATACCTTCTACCTCATTTCTTTACTACATCTTCATATGTTGAAGAAGAGCTACGGAGATCAGATACTTGACGTATCTCTCTATACCATCTTCGGCAACATTTATTTTATTGTCATATTTGAGGTTATGAAGCCTTGAATCTCACTTGTGCCTCTAACATCATTAGCCAGAAGCTTCCTTCTAGCCTTAGTTCGTACAATCGGTCAAAAGTCTGCATCTTCTAGCAAGCAGTAACCACTAGGTAATGCAGTCCTGTCACCCCTTAACAGAGTCTACAAGGCCACAGTAGAACTTCTTTCTGAAACGACGCTAGAGGTACTGGGCCACCTACTATGCTTTTTTACAGTAAAAGTAGTTGAAAAGCTCGATGGTAGGCCGCCTATCGCCAAGTATTCGGACACCCCTAAAAACCATTACCACACCCTCTACCCATTAGGAAGGATCGGTATCGGATTGCAGTAGTGAAAGTTGGAATAGATCATTCTTAAAGGTTCATAGAGGAGGTGCTGCCCATATTCCAAGCACTTCTCAAATATGATAAGTGCCTCCCTATAACAAAGGTACCCTTTCTCCTTCCTTGACATCCTATACTTTCCAACTCGAATCAAACTTAACTACAAAATTTATTCAAAACCCAACTGAAGCAAAAGCCTTACTCCTGCTAACTCGCTGCTTAGGCCTTTATTTGTCCCGGTTGCCTCTAACAACATCTTTGGCTATTGGTATGAGAGTATATACGTAAGGTCCTATGGATGGTATTGATCAGCTAGCCTATCTAACGCCTCGACGGGCGTTCTTGTAGCATTGTTAAGTTATCTAACGATGTGACTTTGTCCTCTCCTTTGGGGGGAGTATCACTCCTCATGGTCTTTAGAGTTCGGCAATATTATATTTTGACACATCCAATGCATCTCACCTATCTTTAGTCCACATGAAATGATAAGAACAAAAGGGAATGAACTTTGAAGAAAGGGAAGTTCATAAAAGAAGAGTTTCAAAGAAGATTGGATTGAAAAGATAGAGTGAAATATGTATTGTAGAATTGCAAAAAGGTGCTTTCTCTAAGCAATTGAGTGTGGATCATAGCGGTTGAATTCTTGGAAGGTATATTGGAATTTTAATAGAAATGTTGTGATGTAATCACACGTAGAGGTATTTTGATTAGACGGCCACATTTGAAAGAAAAAACTCATGTAGAATATACGCAAATCTATCTACAAGACACTTGTCACATTGCATTAAATGCATTGAAAACAAGCATGATAAGGTAATAAATTTGAAAGTACTTTCCGTAGAACTTTCCCCAAGGCCCTTTTAACTTCCTACGAGAAGCTTGTCAATACAACAATAATACTATCCTTGGAATTGAACATATACATCCGCTTATGTACTGATCACTTTAGTTTTGGTTGATCCAATCAATGCTTTGCGTGCAACTTACCTTGAGATACATGACCACCATATTCTCGGCTTGACTGGGAGCGCCTAACCTCCATGCCCTACAATCTTACCTTGATTTACCTATTTGGCTTTGTATACACTGTACTCTACTCTAACCTAACAAAGGGCCAACTACTTTACTCCCTAAGATTAAGTAGTTTGAACCTCCCACATTCACATTGGAACTGTCATCCTTACCTTTATCCATAAAGGTGATCTATTTGGGGTATGTTGCACCAACTCGGCCCTATGTCTCTCACTCAGACCCTTTACCTTGGCCTTCGCTACGTTGTACTTTCCATATCTTGCTACATTAGCATGCAACATTAACGTAGATGCCCCCCCTCGAGCAGATTGACCAAATGTCTTGAGAGAGCCCATCTTCTCTCTCCTTTTTCTTCACTATGGTAATGAGATGGCGACGGTTGAGGATAGATCAAGTCGATTTCTCCCTCCCCCGTTCTTATAAAATAAAAAAGAAAGACACAAATTAGTCACATAATTATGCTGATAGTAAAGTTAAGTAAGTGGAATGTTTTAAATGCCATTCAATTTTCTCATAAGCGGCTTGAGTGGTCATAGTTTTTCTGATTTTTGGCTACGACCGAAAAATTTTATTTCTTTTTTAATTGCACCATTTTTCTTCTTCTTTATTTTGTATTTTTTTTAATTTTTTCATTATATTTATTAATTATTTAATTGATATCCTATATAATATGTAAAATTTTGGTGCTTTAAAAAAATCATCATGTCTTTTTCCTTTAATGTTTAGGAAATTTATTTTTATATTTTAATTAATCTATAAATATTTAATTAGAATAAAATTTTAAAAATATTGAGTAAGGATAACAGGTAAAGACATGTCGGTATTTGAGGACTATGAGTCCAACATCCTCATACTAAAAGTAGGGTGTTTATCTATTATATTTTAAAGAAGGAGGATGTGGGCTTAATTTTATAAGTTAATAGGATCATCCATGTAATTTACTTTAATATTTTTGTGACTTTAAATTGTAGCAAATCACAAGTTTGATAGTTACTAAAGGTATATAAGTCTTTACATACTATTTAAAGTGAATTAAGACTTTTTGTGGCGTTTTTGAAACATTTACCTTTTATAACATTAAATTACACCACAGTTTTTTTTTCTCTTATTTGACTTAGCTTTTTATTTTGACTATATGATTTTCTGAATTTTTAAAAATTGCGTAAGAAGTAAATATAAAGCTCGTAAACTTTCTATGTAAAGATGTGCAATTTTTCATATGAACTATTAAATTTACTATTGCTTAAAATGTAAAAGCAATCACAAGGGAAGGTGAATGGGGCATGGGTACGGCCAGGCATTCAACAATATAAAAATCCATATCCTATAGTAATGGGTGCATTTCTGGTGATGTATAAGGGGTGTTTTCGTACATACCTGTTTTAAGAAAATCAAAGTTTAGAAGGTATTCTTCCGAGATTAAATCTTATAATTACTTAGGTTCGTAGAGCTATATTGTCCAATTATTCGCAGGGAGCAAAATATGAAGTCCAAAGTTATAATAGCTTCTCAAGATCCACATACATAAAGCAAAAAAAAGGTCCTTCAATAATGTGGTTTTCATTTTTCACGCTAATTAAGAGACAAACTCTATTATTAAGATGTGATTCTCCAATTTATTTTCCTTAATTTAATCCCCTTAAAATATTCCTACATATATTATTGTTTTGGAAACCTGTTGTTAATTACTTGGCGGCATAAGGCTAAACTTTAACGAGCATTACGTTTTATACTTCTTTTTGAGAAATTTTATAGAATGAGTCTAAGCTTTTTCCGTTAATGAGGGACTTTATTATTTCCTTTTCACAAAAATTAGAAATATAGTGAGTTTTATTGGCCTTTGCTCTTCTCATCTAATTTCCTTTGAAACAAAACATGGGTGCTGGCATCTCTCATATCCAAACGCATTAAAAATTGCTTTGTATAGATTGATTTTCATTATGCTTGTTAATCTTAAATAAAAAGGCGTATACTATGGCACCATTAGAATGGAACACATATATGGATAGCTTATTGCTAGTTCGCTTGTGAAAGTTAATAGAGGATTGAAGAGAAGTGATCAGTGGATCACTTGATTTTGAGTGATCATATAAAAAAATAGTTAGTTTAAGAATCATCCATTTATAGATAGTTGCTTCACTAACGTTGACGTATAGAATACATCAAAAGCTAAAATGAAACCCTCATGTCAGTGCCCGTCCTATTTTGTCAAAATGTCATAAAGACATCGAATAGTTTCTAAACCACCTACTAACATTTAAGCACAAACACCTGATGCACCAAGGGTCATGCATTTTGCTCGCTTACCATGTTCCACTCACAGCCTCAACCCAATACACAGCTGTGAAATGCAAATTTGCCTTGCTTACCAAGATCCGCTTCACCACTCCATCCCAAACACATACGCTCGGCAATGCCATTGCATGCCGTCACCTCTTCAATTGTGCTAGCAACTAATGGAATGATATTGATATATCAACAGAATGAACCTCCTAAATCCTATATATACGTACTAGAGGAAGGCGTACATTCCATTCCTCTCTAGTTTACATAACCCAATTTTGTTTGAAACAAAATCAATTGGTGTTTTCCTTTTCTTTAGCCACTTTGCATAATGTGCTTAGGTGCATGCACATGCATGAGCTGAAAGTACCTACGTGGTCCATTTAAATCCGAGATTTAGGTTCGGTTCCTTTGAGTGAACTTTTCCCTTTTTTTTTGTTTTTTGTTTCAAGGTGGTTTTTGACTACAATTAGCCTATGGCTCCGAGGATTATCATAAAAGGAAAGTATGGGAAATACAATGTGTTTCAGCCGCACTAAGTCCCCATATCGCGTGGTGTGTTTTTCTTGGCTCTTGACTCATGAAGCTTTTGAGGGAAGTAGAGGAATGGGATTCTTAAGTTCGAAGGTACTAAGATGAAAAAAGATTTCCATGGTTTTCAGAAGTGGGAGGTTACCTTGGCTTCATCCCTCAGTCAATTATGGAGAAGTATTAATGGTAAGGAAATGGGGTTTTGGTGGGGGGGGGGGGGGATGAAGTAGGTGGTGGAAGTAGTAGTTATGGCGCAAGAAGTGGTTCGGGAGATATAGGGTTTGGTGGAAGTGGAGGTGGAGGTGGAGGTGGAGGTAAAGGTAAAAATTTGGCATGGGAGGTGGTTGGTTCAGGAGGGGCAGTGGAGTGTTTGTTTCGAATGTGGTGTGGGTAGTGGCCGCGCTAGTAGGTGGCATAGGTTTGGTAGCTGGAAATGTATGGGTATGGTTCAAATGTGGGAGTCGGTGGCAGAGGCAGTTGCAGTGCTCAAGCTCAAGTTGGGTGTGAAACAGCGGTGAGATAGTTTCAAGTAAGTGGAGGTGGTAGCGATAATGATGGAGTGGGTATGCCTCTGGATAATGGTAGTGGTAGCTAAATTGTAGGAGAAAACAGCTATGGTAGAGGTAACGAGGAGGATTTGGCTTTGAGCGAGGCAAGAAGGAGGTGTAGGAATAATCCTAACTAAAACAACTAAAGTTCCATATCAATGTGGACAATAAGGTGACCAACTTAGACTCCCATCCATCCTATCAATGTGTCCTCTAAATGTTAGTTATGTTGAGAGCAATGCTGAAATAATAAAAAGTAATTTATAAAATGTATCACCTTCTTTGTCTCTCATTTAAAATTTTAGAGAATATTTCATAAGACAAACATCCATCATAATCATATAATGAATTAGATCTTATCTTAATTTTTTCATTTTGCCTCATATTAAAACATCAAAAGAGTTTTAATTGTAAGGTAATTTATTTATGCAAAGGAACTTTAATGTCCCTTGTGGTATGGGGACTCAAAACGTCTATCAATTAAGGTTGTCGATTTCGCAAAATCTACTTAAAATTACAGAAAGATTTATATGATTAGTATATAAAATAAAATAGGAACTATTTCGTTCTTCATAAAAAATTCTAAATGTATAATCTAACACTTCCAAAAAGTAAGGATAAAGAAAGCTGAAACTAAACTCCTTTTACATTTTTTTTTTATTAACAAAGAGTTAATTGAAGAAATTAAATAGTCAAACTTATTTTTGAGTTATGAACCAAATAATGGATTCTTATAAACATTTGCTAGTGGAGTTGGAACCTAAATGAAGGTTACCAATATCGAAACAGGGATAAAGATAAAGAAAGAGGAAAAGAATTAGAAGAGGATAAGAAAGATTAACCGATAGACAAATTAATAAAGATAAACTTGCTTAAAAACATCAGCCTTTCATCTAGTTAGCTTTTGATTTTGGGATTCTACATATGCTTAATAGGAAAGAGATTTTATACTTAAGTTTTACTTTTCAAAAAATCACCTAAAATCATCTAGTTAAATCGTGATTTTGACAATTCTGCTACTAATAAACAAAGTTTTTAGTATAGGATATATCATGCAAATAAATCCCGCCCCCCCCCATAAAAAAAAAACTAGACTTACATTTAACATCATCCATATTCGGCTAAAACTAACTTGGATTATCTAACAAAACAAGGGTAAGCTAAGGATTAGTATGGGCACTCAAAATACTATCTTGAAATTCAAAAATAATATGTAAAGTAGTGATGACGGCTCTCTTTTCTCCTAATAGTTTTCTATTTGTTTAACTTTACTATTCACTTTTCTCTAAATAAGAGGTAGGTGACAAGAGGCGGGTCTATCTATCTTGGTTTACCCGCCATCGAGGTTGTGCTAACTAAGCAAGAGGTGAATCACATGTGTGATCACAGTGGTGGTTACTCTTATGTTATAGACATACCTTAAGTAGAGTGTGCTGCAAAAAAAAAAAAAAAAAATAGACCTTTTGTCCATATACTTTTTTGTCTCTCCTTATTGAACTCTAATCCTTTAAATTTCCAAGTATTTTGGACAATGGTGTTATACCTTAGATTCCTCGAACTCATCTTTTATGTGAATGCGAAGCATTCCTTTGAAGGTTAACAATTCATAGTTAAGTGAGGGATTCCCAACAATGCATTGTTTTCTCTCATATTGTTTCATTATTTTTTCTCTCTCACTCGTTGGAATTTTCCACAATCATAAGGCTTTCGGTTGATTGATTTACTAATATATGTTTTTATTTCACTTCATAACATCGGTATTTAAAGTGCTTTATTGAAAGGATAGTGTTGGCATTAAATGTGCATATCTTACTTAACTACAAACTCCATATAGAAGTTGTTGCCGCTTTAGTATTGTACAACCATACAACTTTATCTATCAATACAACGACTTTTCAAAAAGTCACTCATTCTAGTGATATAAAGTGGCATTTGCAAGATCAAACCAAATGGTCTTTTTCCCTATAATAACATTAGCTCTCCCTTCCATAACAACATCTTACATGTGTTCAAACTTACTATGTTCTCTGAAAAAACAACTATTCTTAAAATCTCCAAGAGTGTTGAGGCTAGAATCCCAATTTTGTTTTATAGGATTTCACCCATGGTTAGTAGTACTCCTTACCAACTTACTAAAGCTTTGTAAGTTTTGCATAAATTTCAAGTTGTTAAAAAAAAAAAATGATTTATATGATTAAAGTTTCAATATCTTTTATTTTGGAAGATTCATGAATTTTCCAAAATAATTATTTAAAAACTCTAAACAATTATCCCCTTCTCTTAACAGCAATTATCATTACTTCGTAAATACCGCCCTATGAAGAAGTTGTATCCCCCATGAGCATAATTGGCAAGCTCATATGCCACATATAAGAAATGTTTGAAGGATTATGCTTTTTTTTTTCGTTTATAGTTGATTTGTTTTTAATCTTTTAATCTATTTGAATTGTTTTAGAGAAACTATCTTGAAGTATATTATTATTTTTGTTTTATAATTAATGATAAATAGATTAATTGGAGGTGTAAGAATTAACAATAAAAATTCGTATGCTTTTAAGAGAAAAGTTTTGAAACAATATATATTTATATATTTAAAAAAGGATTATTTAATATATATTTTTTTAAAAATTTATTTCCATTCTTTTTATATTTTATTCTTTATTAAACACAAAGATACAAAATGGATAAGATTTAAAATATTATAGTACAAAGATACAAGTAGATAAGACTAAAACATCATAAAAAAAAAATAGATGCACTAAAGGAGCCTAATTTACTCATCCCTCAAACTTTACCTTATTTTTTTTTTTTCCCCCAATTGTTTAACATCTTGAAACACAAATCTACGACTCCGCCCAATTTTTTTGCACCCAATTCTCGTCCACTCGCTCCATTGTCTTCAAGATCAATTATCAGCACCAAAATATCTAGTTTACTGAACTCTTCTAAGAAATTTACCGTGAAAAAATGTGTGATGATCAAGACGCAGAATGTTGTAATGCGAGTCGTCCAAAATTTTCACTGAAACATCCATCGAGATAGTAGGGTAGAATATTATATCATTACTAAAAGGTACAAATTTATTCGATCACAGCCGTTCATACATCTCATATAAAATAATAGAAAATGATTTAAAAATATAATAAAATTTTTAATATATGATAAAAAATAATAATGTTTTTTAAAAAATATTAATTATAATGTTAATTTATTAAAATTTTATTAATATTGTATACATTGATTATTAATTTACGTATTATATTAATACATTATATCTTTGTTTCTCGAAAATATTAAATACATATATAAAAAAAAATCATGATTTCCTTTTAAATCTTTTTCGAAGTTTTGAAAAATTTCCAAGGCCATATGGTACAACGTTTGGTGGTTCTAATATTGTTACAGATTGTTTTTGAAATAGCTATTTTCCTTAAACACGATTCTCAAAAATGTCGATGAATGGACCTCTGATCGTATTGATTGTAAGATATTATCTTAAATTACAATACAGTCCTACAAATGTCCCATCAACGATGTTGAGTGAAGTCGAACACCTCCTTGATAAAAATACAAACCCTGGGCAATGACGGCATTATATATGTACTGTCAAATTCCATCCCTTTTCATGTCGCTGCGTAACTAACACAAAACATCCGTCGCAATCTGATGTGCAAATTAATATTTCCTAAAAGGACCCACATTTCAAGCTCACATCCTGACGTCAGAAATTCTAGAAATGTTCACCGAAATAAATAGAAATTATAAATAATAGATAATATCAAGTTTTTTTTGAATTTAAAACAGTATGAGGCAATGATTTCTATATTCACTCTAAACTTCAAAATCATCGGCACTAGCAGATGCTCCTTTTCTATTTTTTCTATTATTTTAATCAAATTCATATCGTCCATTAGATTCTAACCAACTAAAACAATCCATTCCGAAACTCCACTCAATTGAGAAAGGAAATTTATTATCCTGCCAACGTAAGTTTGATTTCCGATCCGAATAATGTTGAGTCATCGATTGCGAATCAATGGATACGGTAAACTCTTAGATTAATCGTAAAGTGGCAAGTTACAATTGAGTGATAAGGTCTGACGATTTAAAAGTTGATTTCGAAATTTTTGAATTGTTTTTTTATAATATTTATTTTTTTATTTTGATAAATTTTTAATATATTAATTTTTTTAATAATGCGATTTCCTTTTTACTCTTAAAAAGTGTACTATTCAATAATAATTTTATTTATTTTTATTTATTTTCTAATTTATGCGATTCAAAATTTTTTTTATTTTTTTCCTTCATAATTTTATTTTTTCCTTATATTTAAAGCGGTTCGAGTTATAAGTTTTATAAAAAAGATCACATTAGACGAAATGGAATTTTTCTATCTATGCTTAATACATAATTAACTTATGATTAATTATCTATAATTAATTTGGATGATATTATTTTTAAAAAAAAATCATTTACTATCACAAATAAATATTTTAATACGCAATAACTTTACTGAATATTATTCCATTATTTTTTTTAACTTTATTAGCCGTCTTTTTTCTCTATCTTTTTTCTTTTTGTTTAAAGGTGAACGACCGGTACCAATCCTGTCGTTTCAATAGCATGGTTCAGTTTCAGTGGTTCGTAAACCGTCTTGGTTTGAGTGATTTCATCCAAGTGATTGTTTGGATCCTTAAAATCCAACGGGTCGTTTAAGATGATTCGATCGGGTGAACCGTTTGGTTTTTTTTTTATTTTTTTTTGTTTTTTATTTTACAGTTCGGAATTGATGTGTTACCTAGGTCTAATACGCCATATGTGGTTGTTTCTCACTTCACTTTTAACAGTTATACTTATACCTATTCTAAAGGGGGCTTTTAGATTTCAGACAATTCTCAAAGTTCATGAGTTTGATACAGTTTCTTTGAAAGATACTTAGAGTATAAAAAAAATATCATCACAATATATATATCTACCTTTACAATGATTGTTATATTTGATTTTAACTATTATAGTGTTATCGCAAATTTTTCTTGCCAAATCCAATCGTCCTGTGACCCTTTAGTTTGTTTACAGATCAAACAAGGGAAGATATCATTCAAAGAAATTTCGCAAAAACATAGTAAGATCATAAAGTTGTGACTATTAATTATTGATAAAAGTAATATTAAGTTCAACGTAGCTCAACTCAAAATTTTAAACTTCGAGCTCAACTTAAGTTTAGAATTTTGAGTTGAGCTTGATCGAAATAAGTATCCAAAATTTAAGCTTAACGTCTATTATCCTGAATTTGAGGTCGTTTCATTCAAATATAATATATTTTTTATTTTGATAATATTAATAATTGAAACTTTGAACTAGTATTAATATTCGGTTCAAACTTATTAAGTTGCAACAACCGATCAAATACCTGTAAGATTTTTGATCTCGACTTGATTAAATACTTGTGGAGCTCATTCAAGCTTGATTATTTGTTTTCTTAGTTTTAACTTAAGTATATATTTACGTGAAATTTGAATAATTTGTAATTACATTCCAAAGTTTAGATACCCGTTGTATTGAAATTCTATGTTGATCTTCCAATCGGTTTCCTAATTATATGAGGTGACTAGCAAGTAACTGAGACAATTCCACAGAGGACGCCGGACGAAGGAGCCACAGGAAAAGAGAAATACGATTACCCGCACCTCGGAATGAACACAAAATTTCAAGCGGCTTGCCGTAAAACCGGATGTGGTTCCGGCAGCGCACTATGCACAAAACAAGTTTGACCCGGAATGGAAGAGTCAAGCCAATGTCTCCCTAGGGCCACAACTACAAAGGTCAACTATGAATAACCATTATTTCAAGAAAATATCATGTTTAAAAAGACCAAACCATCATCTCTTGAAATTTTCGAATTCCATCTAAGATTTTTCTTTCATGAAATCTCGAAACTTAGGCATCTCTAAAACGATAAAATTTAAGTTATGAGAACCGTAAAAATCTCACGGTTCAATTGTAAAAGCGCAAAAATGCATGACTATAAAACGTAATAACTAACGTCAAATTCAGAAAGAGTCACAAGTTGGATGTGCATTTTGACTTGGAAGTCTTCGCCTGAAGACTCCAGTCTTCCTCCAAGCGAATGGGATTTACAAAGTTCCTGGCTTCTACTTTCTTTCTTTCTTTTTCTATTTTTTATTTTGTTGAGTCAGCATTCCTGGCTTCCACTTATCGAAGCGACAATTATAACAACGGTTTCTTTTTCGTGGAACTTTTCCTTGTTTCGTTGCCTCCTCCTCCTTCCTAGATTACAATAGATTCAGATCCAGGCAGTCTCTAGTGTACTTTCAAATAACTGCCTAAGCAATTTTACACATTACGAATATCATAATGCTGAGAGGAATCAACTTTTTTTTTTGTCCACTTTGTTTATTTGTATGATTATATAATGTCATTATTCATTTTTATAATTGACATCCAAACTTTAACTATTTTTGCATTTATCTACCATTTCTGTAATTAGAAACAACCTAAAAAGGGTTTATAGATATAAAACGATACTTTGAAATGTGTTTAGTTAATTTACATTACAATTATATTTAAATTGTACCATATTCATGTCTTTCGAGTTTGTTTTGTCTTGTCAATATCGTGTTTTGTTCCTATAATCTGCGTACTTAATACTGTGTTTACGTTGAAATGTTTATGTTATATTCGTATCTAAATTGCGCTCACTAACGTGAAAGGCAAGGTTTTAGCTCAATGTAAGGGGGGTTTTTTTTTTTTGTTTTATCAAGACATACAATTAATTCTAACCAAATAAGATCCGACCAATAGGTAGGGAATAGATCTCTTGAAATTGAAAAAGTACCTAGCGCCACCTAAGGTTTCAGATGAAATTTGATGCCCAGTTTCATACTTCATCGACACTATTAAGCCAGCAAATAATTAGATATTATTATCACTTCTATTCAAGAAGATGCAGATCATAACATATTTTAATCCCTTAAAAGACTGCAAACGAGTTCACTTTCACAAGATATAAGGTTCCGCGCTAACAACAACCCATAAGGCAAAAAATAATTTACCATATAATTCTCTCTAAACACCATGCAATGATGCTGTGTCCACTTAGAGACATCGGATTCAGTTTCAAATCTACCGGTCTTTGCAAGTGTTGGATCCGGAACCAACAAAAAGTAAATCCCTCCCCACTCTAAAAATATAAATTGTGTTATGTATAAGGCAGGTAGTAGATCGGATCATAGGAATTGGTTAAAAATTACATTTCTTTTTTAAGTGTAACAGATAAAAAAACCAAAGAAGAAAAATGGAGGGGTTTCTGCAAAGTGATGTCATAATCTAACCAATATAAAAGCAGTGCATTTAAAACAAATCAATAATAATGAAAAATCTACCCAAGGTAAATTAGCATTTTTATTTCACGGTAAGTGATAGTTGATGCAAAAAGATGATTTTCTTTATGGTCAAAAAAATTGGTTTATGACTATTAACAAATTTTCATAGAAATTATATCTCTTCTAACTTTCTTATATATAATCAAGACGAAGTATTTTAATTGTTTCTAATTAGGACCAAATTGACCCTAAATAACTCTTATTTCACGTTTGGTATGAAAAATTAGTTTAGAATATATTAAGGAGTCAAACGAGGACAAAAAGACAAATTTTTTCTATATTGGAATAACCATCAAATAGAATGGAATAAAATAGGTAATATAATAGTAATCATCAAAATTACTCTAATTGAAATAAATAATAATTTTAATTAATAGTATTATCGAGGGAATGGAGGGTGACCAGAATCACAATTTTGCCTTTGTCAAAACCGGAACTAATTCTTCTTAAAGCTTGTTGATCGATAATTCCATGACATGGGCCTCATGTTCAGACCGACCTCCTGCTTATAGCCAAGCTCCTTGCGATCCCCAAGCTAAGGCTCCTCAACTCATAAACAAGGCCCTTTAGTCTTGAGTTAGACCCCCTTAGCTCAAGAACATAATGCCCCTTAAGACTAAGCCAAACTTGCTTCGACTCAAAGGTAGAGGCCTTCATAGTCTTCACTAACCCCCTTTCTAACTTGAGAGCTTTGAGCCTATAAATCAATCTAACCCCTCTCATACATGGATTAAGCTATCCAAAGCTCATGTTAGTTTGTACGTAAGTTAGCATTAATCAAACAATCATAAGAGAGGGAAGGCAATCTTATGTTTGTTGCTTGAAATCTCCCCAATGTGGGCTTAATAGCAACCACAATAGAAGCTCATGCACATCTCCCTACAGCAACAAGATGTCTTAAATGCAACATGAGGGATGTGAACCCCCTTTATTAAAGGGCACTCACAACCTAATCATTGGTGCCTCCCTAGCTATAAGGATAGGCATAAGGCCCTAGGCAATCATCACCCTAGCTATACAGGTGAGCCATATCAGCTCTATACCTCTAAGTTAGACAAGACAATCTTAAGGTTACCAAAGTGTAAGTTGGAAATCTGCCTAAGCCTTCGTCTAAAATATGTTTAGGGGTGGTCTCCCATTACATAGTCAAGGTAAAACATACCTAGACAAATTTGCCAACAACTTATCCCTTTGTGTTCAAATACCCCGTTTTCACCTCGTTCTAATGACTTAAGCCTGAAGTAGTTTTACTAAACACTTCCCGCAGTCCTACTCATTCCCTTCTATCTGCAAACCCACAATCTCTATACAGAGTGTCACATACCATCGTATGGGCTCTAAAGCAAATCTGTGATCTTTCCACGTTCATCTCCACATAAGGCCCAAATCCACCAAATGCAATGGAAACCTACTTCATCCACCCGCATTAGCTGAATATTATAAAATTGTCCCAATTTTTAAACCAACAAACTAGAATTGCCTAATTCCATGGAAAACACGAGCCTTCTTTTAAATACACTTCCAATATAAAAAACGAGAACTAGAATAGGAAGTATTGATTTCTTTTTGGTTCATTTTTATGTACCAAATATATATAAGCGTTTATTTTTTTTTATCATAGCATTAGGAATTAGAGAGATCACCAATTCTATTCAACAAATCATAGTTTAATCTATTAGACTAGATTATATATCTTCATAATATAAGTTGATATCTTTCTTAAATCAAATATGTTATTTACGCACAAACATTAAGAACGATTAAATAATGATGAATTGAAATGTGGCTAATTGGCAATATAATTATTTTGGGGATTGAAAAGAGGTCCTATTTTGCATTTGCAAACAATATATAATAACATCTAGCAATCTAGAGACATAAAATACTCACTAAAGAAAAAAAAAAGAAAATAATTTGATCTCACAATTTTTGAACAACTTAAGCTTATAATTACTTTTGCTAAAATATTTAACTCCTCGTAATTCATGGAAAAATACAAGAAAATACGAAGTAAAATCCCTAGCCGCTATCGTCGAATTCTTTCCCAAGCAATTATTGGCCCGTTGCTTCAACAACATGGACGGTGACTTTTGTGTTTTTTTCCATAACGTGGAAAGGCTGATTTTCAATAGCTGAAAATGTTTCTCTCTTTTAAAAAAGTAACAATGAAATTTAATACCATATTAATGATAATAAGTAACATTCCGAGTCCACCCGGAAAATACACATACTGTTTCCACCTCGCGTCATTGTACATCTGAGACAACAAACGGCAAAAATAGATCAGAGGGACATTGTCCCTAAATAAAACTAGCCTTCCTGAAGTCCTTCCTAGCCACACATTTGTAACCATGTTTCCTCACGAGGTACCCTCCAGAAGTAAAATGTATTTAAAGTCCATTAACCAATGTCCTTGCATATTCTTAAGCCATGTATTTCCCTTAGGTTTTTCTCTATAAATAGAGGACTGACTTTGCTTTCTCACTTTCAAACTCATAGAAATAGAAAACCTGCCTGGTACTTCTCGCTTTCTTACTGTGTTCCTAGCTCATGCCGTGTCTCGACTTTTGGAAATATATTCTTTTTTATTTATTGTTCTTTAATTTCATAATATTTTTTTGAAATGTTGTCATGTATGATAATAATTTTAATATTTCAAAA
This sequence comes from Lumnitzera racemosa, assembly GCA_024138005.1. NCBI lineage: Eukaryota > Viridiplantae > Streptophyta > Magnoliopsida > Myrtales > Combretaceae > Lumnitzera > Lumnitzera racemosa. The sequence goes on along the minus strand of JAMXBC010000083.1, from coordinate 12,403 downwards.
ATCTAAACAATTTCAATCATTAATTGATAAATAAAAAAAATAAATATGAAGAGACTCCAAATCCTAAGAATTAGTAACAAAAACAACGGAAATCCACTTTTCCTTTTCAAGTGTGTGCTGCGGGGGGGTGTGTCCTAATCATTTCTATGCAATTTAGGATGGGACGCATGACTGTTATGTTGGGGTTCGAGGGCCAAGCTTTCCGTTCTTATGTCCATGTTGGATTTATTCCTAAATTAAATTTAATTACCTTGTATTGTAATAAATTTATAGATATATACTTACTAAAATGCAATAAAGTGAAACAACTAATACCCATTAAAAATAAATATCAAATTTCTAATAACAAAGAAGATAACTTTTAATGGGTATTTGAGCACAAAATAACCATAATACATAAATTATCTAAAAATGCAAAGAACTACTCATTATATTTACAATACATGCTATGATGATTTTTCTATTTCTACAAGATATTTCTTTATGAAAATGTGAAGTAAAGTAAGCTATACCATGTAATGTTTTGTAAAAAGTGAGAAATGATCATCAAAACTTATAAATAAATATAACGATACTGTATGTATCTTCCATATAGAGTGTCAAAAACCACTTTAAAATATATAATATATATATATATATGAGACATTTCAGAATTAATAGTTTTAGAAAATATATTATTTATTAATAGTAAGAGTGCTAATAGTTTCGTTAGAATACGAACACATGAAACATTAATATAAATTTCTTTGAATAATATGGCACCTTCAACCCCTCCATCATCCATGGTATTTATATATCTACTAAACAAAATTATCAGTGGGTATCCTGTAATTTCCTTCCCTATATGCTAAAATTTACCCGTTAATATGTGACGCAAAAGTAAACTCCTCTAGCGAACCATATCGCCTTTCCTTCATACATTTCGATTTTCCTTGTGAAATATGATATACTTTTCCATAAAAATAAATAAAGTTTTTGGAGGGTTCAGGGCTCACTTTAAACCCCTCCTAGGTCCATCCCGTAGCACATTTGAGTTAGAAAAAGAAAAATTTGTTTAGGAGATGTCAAATGAGTGAAAGAATAAACTCTTATTGACAATATCATGGGCTCAAGTCCTTCTGTGGGGTGCGGTATGGGTCCATATGTAATCACTAGAATTGATCATTATGTCAAGAATCTACTAAATTAAATAATTTCAAAGCAACGAATTTGAATATTTTGGTTTGAATTCGGGGAAACAATAAAGCAATGTTTTTGTGGAATCATTTTAATTGCACAAGGAGAGAAAAATCACATTTCCAAAAAAAAATAAAAAAAGAAAAGAAGAACTTTAAGTAAATTATTTTTATTATTTAATGTTCATAATATATTGTAATTGTAACCAAGTTTAATAATCAAGTTGAATTTGAGCTTCTCGAGCATCATTTCATGCTGAAGCTTAAGCTTTATAAATTAAAACTCAATCGAGTAGAGTTTTAAGTTTTCTTAATCGGGTTTTTTCATTTGAGTAGAGTTCAAGTTTAGCATTGTATTGCCTCGATTCACTCGTTGCAACCCTAGGATGAAGCTAAACCACTTTTGAGTCAAGGAGAAAAAACGAGGATGGAAAGGTAGTATTGATAAGCTAGGTTTGATTACACATGTAATTCCAATGCCTATTTGGAGTTACGTTGATTGAATCTAAAGTGCTCTAGTTGACCGCTAATATATTGCAATTAATGCAATTGCTACCGTTGTTTGGATGCTTATCTATCTAAAGTGTTGTTGAACCGAACAAATTAATTATAGACTTAAATTGTAACCCTCTTGTATTTGACACTAAATGCTCAAAACCACTGAATAGGTAAATCATAACTAAGTAACTCAAATTCATCACTAACTCGAATGATTGGAATAGCATGATTTCAATTCACATATGCGGTTATATGTTTCATAACTTATTGCGACTATGTGACTCTATGGTGTATGAATTGTATACTTACCACGTATCATACTTTACATACACCTTATAGGTCAACTAATAATTTTGGTTAGTTGGAGGTGTATATGTGCATGGAGGTGTACCGACCTTTAACGTTATAGAGAGAGAGCGAGTGAAAAGGGGTTCCTTTTAATCTAGGTTTAGATTATGGAAGTAAATAAGTTACTTTTTGGTTATATGTGTGATTGGGTTTGTTATTATCAAGAACTTGAATGACTACAATAGTACAGAGTATGTTATTTGGAATCCTTGCAGAAGACTTGTACTAAGTGAAGGAATGTGATTGCTAGCATATTTTTTTAATATAATTATTCTTATTGTTATGCTCCCATCTAACAATTCATGAATAATCCACGGTGTATGGTAATATTGTAAGTAGTCATCAGATCAAATAGCAAATCTAAAGATATTTGCAGCAAAGTAAAAAACTGAATAGAGTAAATTTTTTGTATTGTGCTGAATTGTTTCCTATATATTATTTACAATGCTACTTATCTCTATATATAAATCTTCCCTAGGTGGTTACTGATATTTTGAAAATATTGTATCAACTAACATGTAACAGTCGTTAGACATCGTAATGGAACATGCAAAGAAAGTACTATAATAGAATAAGATATACCTATTTATTAAACATAGGCTTAGCATGTGGCCCAGTGACCGTACTACCAATACTAATCCATGCAAATAAACAATACTTAGATTCTTAAAGAACAAAATGACATAAGTCTATGGCATTCCTATCTTGGGCGCCATATAATATCTCAAGACCTTAATTTTATCTTCCCATCTTCTTTCATCTTGCTTGAAACCCTTGTATCATCCCCTTTCGCCATTCAAGAACCTTGTTCACAAGGTAGAGTAAAGAAATCTTTAGCCTTAAATCAATCACATACTCCCATGTAAGGTCCTCTTGATGACCGATTTTTCTAGTGAAACAAAACCAAAACATCATATCTCCTTCCTTATTTTAACAAATTTCCTTTCCCAAAATCGTAGTTAGCTTTAATTCCTCTTCTTTGTCCTTTGCAAGAAATGGTGAAAGTAATCTTGTTTAGAACCATGATAACACAACAACCATGTGGAAGGTTATGTGAAACATCCTCAATTAATAATTCCAAATGATAATGATCGAACCCACCTTATCTAAAATCTTTTAGGGTCCCCAAAAAATTTAGGAGTGAATTTATCTTTCCCATGTGTCTTGAGACTATGGTTGTCAATAAGGCTATAGCTAAAGCATAACCTAGTCTCTTATTCCAAATTCTCTATTGCTTTTGTATATGTTTTTTTCATTGCTTCATGAGATGTTGTGCTTTCCTTAAGTGGAAATGCAACATCTTATAAGCATGTTCCTTATCTATTAGTAAGGAATCCATTATTACGTTACTTAAATCTCTTGGTATATGCAACATGTAAATTTGAGATAAGTAGTGCATAAGATCTCAAAGGGAGTTGCCTTGGTACTTATGTGGAAATTTGCGTTGTATCATCACTTAGTTAAGGCTAAATACTAAGTCCACTTGTTAGGTTCCTCTCTTGTCATACGCTGTAGATAAGTCTTAATGCATATGTTAACCACCTTAGATTGGCCATTTGTTTGAGGGTAATAGGTAGTGGAAAGATTAAGATCAACCCCTTCAATTTTCAAAATTCTCTCCGTAAGCTACTTAGGAAGACAAGGTCTAATAACTTGTGATGCTTTCTAGAATTCCATGTAATTTGTACACATTTCCAATAAAAGCATGGGCCACTTGTGATGCTGTATAAGGATGTGAAAGGGCAACAAAGTCGTTGTATTTGCTAAATTGATCTACAATGACCATAATCACTTCATTACGCCCTAGATTTAGGTAATCCCTCAATGAAGTCTATAATGAATTCCTTCCAACAGCCACTAAGAATAGGCAAAGGTTACAACAACCCAAGTGAAGCCACATTCTCAGATTTTACTGCTGACATACATTACATTCCTTTACAAAACTAGTACACTTCCTTCCTAAGCTTAGGCTAATAGAATATAGCCCTTATCCTTTATAAGTGACTTATACCATAGAGTGCAACCCTTCCCCCACCCTAACCCTTAACCCATGCTATAATTGGAGTACACGTACACGTAAGAGTATAGATGGCTCAACCACGACTTAGCCTTTCCTTCGAAGTAAACCATCATCTAAAACAAAGCGGCCACAAGTTTGGCTTACCCTAAGCTTATCCATAACCTTGTAATAAGCATTGTTAATGAGCCAACTCTCTTTAATTTCATCTAACAAATCTGGTGCAACAATTATGGTTGATGCTTGCAATAGGATCGGCTCCTTTAATCATGAAAAAACATCAGCCTCCATGTTACAAGACCCGCTCTTAAATTAGATCTCATAGTCCATGCCTAATAGATTAGTGAGCTACTTATGTTGGCTTGGAGTCATTAACTTTTGTTCTAATAGGTATTTTATGCTGTAATGATCAATTATGACAATAAAGTTTTCGCCCAATAAGGTAATTGTGCCACTTATCAATTGCATATACCAAGGTCATTAGTTTTTTCTCATAAATTGATAAACCCTATAACTTAAGAGAAATAGCCTTGCTTAAATAAGCAATAGAGTATTCTTACATAAGAACAACTCCAAGGCCATCTCCCTTGCATTTGTTTCAACCACAAAGCGTTTAGAAAAATCTTGTAGCCTAAAACATAGAAGATGTAACCAATGCTGCTTTTAGCTTTTCAAAGGTCAAAGTAGCAACTTCATTCCCTCCAAATTGACCCTTCTTCACTAGATTGTTTAAGGGTGTTGAAATGATGCTATAATTTTTGGTGAAGCACCTATAGTAGCAAACTAGTCCCAAAAACCCCCATAATTGCTTTAGCATCTATGGTTATAGCCATTATACAATTTTTGTGACTCTAAAGACACGTTTACTTTACTTCAAGATAAACTTTTCTCTTCAAAAAATATCTAAGACAGCTTACAAATGTTGGGATATGATCATGCATAGTGTTATTATAAACTAATATATCATCAAAAAAGACCAATATGAACTTCCTTAAAAGTGGTTTGAAGATGTGGTTCATAAACCCTTGAAAATTGGAAGGGGTATTAGTCAACCTAAAGGGTATGACTAAAAATTCATAGTGCATGTCATGGATGCAAAAGCTGTTTTGAGCACATATTCGAGGTACATTAAGATCTGATGTTAGCATGATCGAAGATCAAGTTTGCTAAAATAAGTAGCTCCATGTAGTTCATCAAATAAATCTTCAACAATTGGTATAGGAAATCGTTCGTTGATGGTGTTTTTGTTCAGTTTCTATAATCGATGCACATTCTCTATGTATGATCTTTCTATTTTACTAGGATCATTAGAGAAGCGAATGGGTTATGGCTATGGCGTTAATGCTACTATTTAGGAGCTCTTTAATCATCTCTTCTAAGACTGTCTTCTAAGCAATAGAGTGTCTCTAAGGCTTGAGGTTCTCGAGGTTTAGTATTGTCTTGCAAGTGTATATTGTGTTCAAAACCCATGACTTAGGGGTGAAGTACTTAGTGTCTCAAATATGTTATGGTATTCCTTAATAAAATCAATTATCTCAAGTCTAAGTTGTAATTCCTCTTTCATTATCAACTCCAATCATAGCTTTAATTTACAACCCAACATTGAACGTTTTAAAGCAGCATAGATTATAGAAGTTTTAGAAGTTGATTACCTTCTATTTAGTGATTAACTTCTTATTCACCACTTAGTATACAAATCTAGCCATCTCATTTGAACTACATCTCTAATTTCTTGAAATTTAAAGTGATTAAGCTTAGTAAAGAAAGTCATTTCCCATTATAAGCAATAAGTATACTTAAACCTTGAATTGTATCCCTTATATGACCCAACTGAAGTTAGGAATTTTGAAATTGCAAGGAAAAATTGTACCATCAGCCTAAGCCAACCTTAAGTGGAGCAATCGATTGTAAGTCGTACATCATCCCTTTGATCATTTGGCTGTCAACAAAATTAAGTGAGTTATCAATACTTTGTTTTTTTTTTTAACCTAACCCTTAAGCCGCATAAGACCTTCCTTCTTCACTTTAAGTTGCTGCAATGAGCACAATGTTAATTTAGACATCTCTCCTTCCAATTCTTCTATGTTGCCTTCTTCAATAACCTCAATAAAAGGTTCCTCTTCCTTAAACTCAACCATCATCATGTTAAGTCTCTTATTTTTGCTTCTATATCCTAGCCTACAGGGCTCATTATACTGGAAGCATTGTTTCTTCCTTCTTTTCTTTTCAAGTTCTCAAGAGTTATTTTACGTATAGGTTTAGGGTTAAGAGATGGAGTTGTGGTATGTAAGCTGTAGGGTTGTGGTAGTAAAGGAGGCTATGGTATGTAGGGTAATTGCTAATTGGAATGGGGTTTTGGGGGTTTGATTGGGTTTGCGTGTGTAGTATCATGTATAAGTTTGGGCTTATGAGGGAAAGGTATTGCAAGTGGGTTTGGTTAGTATTTGTTATGGTTTCTAATGTTGTTGCATGTAGTCTAGCAAGGTGTAAGCTTGTTATAAGGTGTGGGGTTGGAACATGTGTATTGGGTACTAAATCTTGGGTTAGAGTCCTGCCAAAAACAAGCTGATTTGATAAGGCTCAATAAGGTTGAGTTAAGAAATTAGGAACTCAAAGTCTTCTATATATTTAGCTAGGGAACCTTGCTGATAGAGTTTTTTTAAGTCACCCATTGGGTCATTTAAAATACTGTTACTAAACCTCAAGCTCAAAGCTCCAATTAACTCTTACTAGGTAATAACACTCTCTTCTTATCGTGTACTGGTATAGGAGTGGTATCATTGTGAAGCCTTGTTTTTAAAATGCATCATAGCTATTTTCACTTTAAAAGCTTCTAGTATAGAGTCAATTTCAAAAAATTGCTCCTCTCTAAACAACCAAGTCTTAAAATCTTCACTCGTAAAAGTTGAAAATCAACCTTAATGGATCGAGTAGGTACTTAATAATCAAAGGTATTGGCTACTGTCATGGCTGGATCAGGTAATGTTTTAGCTGCGGTCGTAGTTTCAGTTGTCATGGATTTCTTTTTTCCAGTACTTAATTGTTCAAGCAGTGTTTCCTTAGGCTCACTTAACTACTGTTGTATTGCCTGTATAGTAGCATTTTGGTTGTCTATTGAGTTTATTGCTTATTGAATGTTTCAGTCAAGAGTTTGATCTAACTTTCTTGCTTTTGTTGTTGCTTTTCTTCTTGCTCTTTAAACAAATTTTGTATAAGGTCTTCCATTCTTACTTGTTCTATAGTATGAGACATGTAATTCACCAAGAAGCTCTGATACCACCGGTGTGTGGTAATTGTAGGTAGATCAACTAAATTCGAATATAAATCCAAAGAAACTTATATGCATTTAGAAATGAGGTAAGTAGGGTATATTTTTGTGATTTCTCTCTCTCTCTCTCTCTCTCTCTCTCTTACAATGCTACGTATTGTCACGCTCGGAAGCGGTAGAGTCGTAACAGCCCCACTGTATAAACCATCCTAAGATAGAAGTTGGCCTTACAACCGCTATCTTAGACTTGATCTACACAAGGCGTCCACGATTAACCCGTTTTGAAGTATACAGTTTGTAATTTAAATAGATCATTTACCTAAGAAAGTGAGAAAATTTATATATATATACACTTTAATTCAGTTATTACACTATTTAAAAATGAAAAATAATTCTAAAATAAAAACTTAAACCTTAAAATATGTGTATTTATTCTTTAATGTTTTTCCTCACTCCCCAAGATCCAGCAGTTGCTAGCTTCAGGGTAGTTGTTTGCCGCTTCTTAGCCAGCACCTGCACGACGTCTATAGGGATGTGAGAAAACCACAGTTCAGTAAGTTAGGATGGGGGATTTAAAACTATACCATATACATAACAAGGTTTTCAATCACTTATTAGGTGCAAGGCATGTGCAAGCAAATTTCATCGCACGACATTATTCGGCTAATCGTGAGATTAGAGAAATTGCGTCCACTCTAATCCTAGTTGAGGAGTTGCCATTAATGCAACAGCTCATAACCAAACCAAAGCTTGTGTAATGGATACCTTGCTCCCTCCGCGACTACCTTCGAACGACTGTCTTCACCCTCGCCGCGACCTCCTCTCGTGTCACTTAGTTCGGACTAAGGATGAAAAAGGGGACCATTCTACAATTCTGCGCTATCCCTTTCGAAGGGGTTGGTATTTGGCCGAAGAGTCCTAAGTTCCCCTAACGGGTTTCCATGCATATCCGATTATGATTACTGGTCATATATTTGATTAAGTCCAGTTTAGGGTGATCAATCATTTTATGCAAATCATACAATACATGCTAGAGCAACAAACAGAATCAGAGCATCACCCATAATCAAGCACATGCATGCATCCAACTATCTAACAAGCACAACCAAGCATAATCCCAAGCCTCCCAAAATAAACATTGTATTAATCTCAACTTACCTCGACTCCTTGCTCACTCACTCGAGGTCCGACTTGCTTAGGCCATCGCCGATCATCCCTATAACACAAACGTGGTTTCAGCTTTTCATATAACTATTATAGGTTCGTTTTATCCTATAACGCTTATTGTTAGGTTTTGTTTAAGGTTTAATATGCCTAATTATCTAGGTATTAAGTCTTTTACAATTATTCTAGGTTTGGGGTTAGGTTCAGGTTCGGTTTTTGTATCGATTTCTAAATTAGGTTTTTAGTTCGATTTTTAAGTAATGTTTTAGATTCCAATCCTAGAAATCTGTTTCAACCCATAATGTGAAATTAATTACATTACTTCCCGATTTTCTAAATACCATCATTACTCCTATCAGTTTTTAATTTTCCCCGGGTACACTTAAATCCATATTAGTGTACCGAATTCACTCCTAATGTGAGAAACTTTTACATTTTTCATATAATTAAATAAATTCAAGTTTCCTATCAGATTTATTGTATATTTTATTATTCTCAAATATCAATTTTTCTTATATATTTTCTATTTATTATATTTTTTAAATTACATATTATGCATTATTGCCTATTATGTACATAATGCATTTCTAATATTTCTATCACTTTAATTACCATCCCTAAACATCAATTATCATTTCAAAAATTTCTAAATTCATCCTAAATCAGATTTTACTCTTAATTTCCCTAATTTACAAAATTAACTTAAAGTTAAACTATTTTTCCTTATTAATCATTTACAAACATAATTAACCTAATAATTACATCTAACACCCTAAATGCTACAAGTATCATACTCCATCAGATTTCAACATCTTAAAACATATAATTATTCACTAAATCAGTAATTAATCATTTAATTACTTAATTACCCTAAATTACCCATTTTATGCCTTATTTTAGGCTAAAAATTTCAAAAATTAATTTTGAAAACGGGCTTCATAGCACTGTTCTATATCATTTAAGTAATCTACACAAAAATTTTGGGCTTGAAACTACACTCTTAAGGTCATTTATTTCTAAACCGAAACATGCTCGGTTTTGCATGATTTCTTAAGGACCCTATATCATGAGACATATTTTCATCAAAATAATATTTTTCTACAAACTAAATACAAAAATATTTCAGAATAACAAAATTCATAATTTTCTAAGAATATTTACTATTTTTACAAAATTATACAAGAATCGGGCTGGAAATTGGACTCACCGACTTGGGTGGCTTCGACTACCCCGATCGCCGTGGCCTTGTCTGCCGGCCTGAGCGCTGCCACCCCCGTGTGGTGGTGCTGGCCGTCTACTCCCAGCTGCTCGTCTGGTGTGGGTTCCCTTTGAAAGCCCTAATTGCACAGTTTTTTCTAAATCGGATTTTTCTCTAAATCGGATTTTTCTCTCAATTTTTGCCTCTCTCTAATTTTCTCTGATTTGTATCTGAATTTTTCTTGCTATTTATAGACAATTTTTGTAATTATTATGCATTAATTTGACAAGACTTTACCCATTATCCTTGATTTTTGGTTTTTATGTTGTCTAATTTTTATTTGTTGATTTTTCTTTTGCACATCCTGACATGCCACGACCTGATTTGGATCATTCTTGATTTTTGTTGATTTTTTTTTCCTTAATTAATTATGAATTTTCTTTAATTATTTAGTATAATTTTAGCGCATTACGCGTATTTTAAGAAATTTTATGCGTATTTCTACATACATGTAAATTCATATATAGTATAAATAAGTATTCATAAATATTATTTAGGTCATTTTATGATTTTTAGTATACATATAATTTATCTCTAGCAATTCGTCAATTATCGAAATGCATTTTACGTATTTTCGATAAATGACGAGTTATATACTTAAAATTTGAAAATTTTGTAGTCCTCTATTTTATTATTTATTTTCTTAAATTCAAACTTACGGGATTAGTTTACTAATATTTCTAACTTTACTTTATAATTTAGGCTCTATCGGGTCTTTCAACCAATCGAAACCTCGGATTGCTTAGTTGTGGGGCTTTTCACGTATCTCTATATAGAGATCTTCCCCTAAGTAGTTACTGATATTTTGTAAAATGTTATGTCATACTAACACGTATATTCTTATACATATGATGGAATATGCTAAGATAGTTTCTAAAATAGTAATAAGCTATCAGTTATTTATTGAGCCTGGGCTTAAACTTGTGGCCTTTAATATTATTAGTGCTAATAAAAAATACTTAGATTCTTAAAGAAACAAAATAGCATAAGATATGGTTAGCTTCCTATATTATCTCCACAAGATATCTCCAGAACCTAATTTTCTCCATCTTCATTCATCTTACAAGAAACCTTCATATCATCAACAAGATTCTAAATACAAAATAGAGATCTATGTTCTTAAGAGTATACATAAAGAGTTATCATGATTAGATATTTTTAGAAATTAATTTGATCCAAAATTACTTACCAAATTGATCTTTGAAAAAGAAGAAGAAAAAGGGATGTTTCTTTTTTTCAAAACATTTTATTTTCTTTTTTAAATATTAGATGGATCATATCACATATTTAATAAAAACGTCTACTTTATTTGGAAAGTGTCTTTTGAAAAGATTAGATTTTTTTTCCTAGAATATAATTTATATGTTTTCATCAAGTATCAATTTAAAATATTATGTTCCAATCTTGAAACTTGATTACAAGAGTGTTTATAGTTCGATTCAATTTGGGTCACGAGTTGAAATGAATTGAGTTGCACTTGAAACGATTTGGTTTTGACAATTTAGATTATGTACCAAACTGCTTCAAATATAATTTAGTTTGGTTTGGTTCGATTAAGTTGGAATTGCTTTTGAAAAACACCTTATTTTAGTTGATGAATTAATGACCATCAAAGTTTTCAACCAAACATTGATGCGGAAATTGAGAAATATTATGCAAAAATTAAAGCTATAAGACATTATATCACAACGTTATTTCATTTTAGGTGATTAAAAAAACATGTTAGTCTATTTAAGAGATGAGAGACAATAGTAAAGGAATAGGAGTGGATTGTGAAGGTTAAGGGTGAGATGAGAGACAACAACGAAAGGAAAGGTAAGTAAGATTATAGTAAATGTCAAAAAAATTTAAAATAAAAGGTATGGCTTATCTATTATTTTTTATAAGCAATGGTTTGGTTCGGATTCAAATGACTTGATTTGATTCAACTCCCCAAATCAAACCATGAATATTTAAACTCTCTTTGAATTGAACTACAAACCAAAATAAAAAGAAAAAATAAACCATATTTGTAGTTTGGTTTGGTTTGGCCTCGTTCGATTTGATGAATAGCCCCACCTGATTAGATGCTTGGATTAAAATTTTTCTTTAAGAATTCAAATTATACTTTTTCAAGACTTTCCCTTTTTACAGTCCATAGAAATTTATTGAAATTCAATAGTAGACTTTCGATTTAATTTGTTTAACTGTTTTGTGAACAATAGGTCCTTTATAGCATTGGATCATAAAACAATCCTTACAATTGTTTCTTAATTATTTTGTGATTCATCAAACTTCAAAAATTTGCTTGAGAATTTTCTTTCAAAAATTAAAGTGTCTCATTAATAATTTAGAAGTGTGTTTTTTTTTTTCTCAAAATTAAAATCGACAACAAGATAAAACCTCTTTGATGAAGCTCTTGTGTTTAGTTTGGACTACGTATTCAAAAACCAAGAAAGAGGACCATGATCAAAACACGCACTTCTAAGGTAATATACAAATTTAATTCTTGTCAAACACTTGATGCCAATCAGCATAGACGACACTCCCAACCCAAAATGCTACAAAAGATTACCTTATTTAATTTCCCAAATAATCTGAGACAATAAACCAATTTTAATTCCTTAAAACCCCCAACCAGGGTTTAATTACAAAAATTTTAAAAATTTTAAAAAAAAAAAAAGAAAAAGAAAAAA
>JAMXBC010000829.1:0-13142 GCA_024138005.1 Lumnitzera racemosa | reverse complement strand
TTTACAAGGAACCTTTAGAGATTCTGTTACAATTTTATTATAAAGGTAATAACATGTTATGTTATAAGCATGCTAACTGAGGGAATAATTTTCAAGCTCTAAATTAAAGGGCAAGTGAGGGATTATAAGTTTTACAAGGGTGATCACAATTGTGATGGATTTAAGGGAGAAGATTTTTATTATCAGTTATGTTAACAATTTACTTGCAAGTATGATTTACATTTTTTTTTTAGAAAAAATGAAAAAAAAAAGCTATAGGATTTACATGAATTTTATTTTTGTGGAAAAATTATTTACAAGAAGTCCTAATTGAAAAGGGACGTTATTACAATGCTGGCAAGACTTACATTTGTTAGGTTACTATAAGTTACAAATTTGACAATTAAGAGTTATAAATATTCACATAGTAGGTTATAAGTGAAGACTCCTTGATTAGTGGTTATTTTACAAAGTAATGGGTAAAGGTTATCTATAATACGCTATTCACAATGTTATTGTTTTCTTTTCTTTCTTTTTTTTTTTGAAGTTTCCTTCTTCTTTTTTATTTTTTTATTTTTGGGTTCTCTCTCTCTCTCTCTAGGTGTGTGTGTGTTTTCTTTTATAAAACAAAAAAGAAAGATAAATAAAAATATATGGATGCAAAGGTGGCAATTGAATAATAGTGTGGCAATTTTATTAAGTTGTAATTTTATTAATATGCAAAAGAAGTACAAAATGGGCTAAATCCTTGATGGGCCGACAATCTTTTTATTTTTTACAAAAATAAAACTATTTACAGCATGATACAATACAATTGAATATTAATGAAATTATAACTTATGTTTATATACAAAGTGCCATACCATTTTTCATTTACCAGCTTATGATCATGAATACAACACATGGATATTAAAGATTTCTAAGTTCTATGGCCTTAAGCATTTTCAAAGAAATGGGTCTTGGGCCACAGCAAAACTTGAGTAGGTTATCCCAATCAACCCTAAGTGGTGGTCTCTCACAACACTCGAAGCTTACATAATGACTCTCCTCTTAAGGTTTTAAGGTTGCCTGGTTTGATCGTATCTAGCATACATTTTAAAATAAGCCTCTCATACCCTCTTTTATGGCCCACAAGGCCTTCTAATTTTTTTCTTACTCTTGTTGTATTAGAGCCTAAGTTAGTACAACTTTTTACAAGAAAGAATAATGAATAAAGGAAAATGAAAAGCCTAATTGTTATTTTATTATTTTTTTGAAAAATCAAAGGCCCAATTAATTTGTTTATGTAGTTCTTTTATGGTTGGCCCACTTCATCCTCAATGAAGAGTCACCAATCTGACGAGCTAAAATTTCAGTTTCATTGTTTCCTAATCAAACTTATACTAAATTGAACCCATTTTAATATCAATCTCTCTACTAGATTAGGAAAAAGTTTAAACTTTGAAAAATATTTTTTAAAAAAATGAAGTTGTCATTTGATTGAATTAGGAAAAGATTGTAATTAAAGCCTATAGGCGAATAGACCTTAATTTTAACTATTAGCCCATGAGTTTTTCTTATAATGGGTTTTAGAAAAAAGAAACTTGATAACATAAGTTTGTATCCTAACCAATTACAACCTAAATAGTTACCATAAGAAGTTCATGATTAAAGGAAATGCGCTTTAATTTTTATGAGGTTTTTCAAAATAAATAGAGGCTTAATATTAAGAGTTGGGAAAATTAATATTTTATATTTTTTAAGGTCACACAAAAGTGTTTACTTACATGTTATCTAGGTTTAGACCCACATAGTTTTGCAAATGTTTTATGAAGACTTTAGTGTCAGTTTTATTTATGAAAATATTTCACTTAAGTTATTACATATTAATTAAAAAAAAACTATTTTAACCCAACCTTTAAAAAATTCTAGAAATGCCTAATTTTGAAAATAGTCCAATTAAAACTTGTTATTTATAAAAATAATTTTCTCTAAGGTAGGAAAAGCATTTTTATAGAACCCCTTTTGGTTTTGAAAGAAAACCCTTTTATAATGAATAACACATTTACAATATATAAATACATTATACCTTATACAATAATACAAAGACTACATGCCCTAAGTACAATAAATCATATATAATTACATACAAACTTATAAATCGTCCACAAAACATCAATACACATTTATATATCATTTACATATTCCATTTATCACAAATATTATTCACATGTCACAAAGCAATCATTACACATTATATCACATCTAATACATGTATAAACACATTATTTAATTAATTTACAAGTTGAAATTAATTTACAAATTGAAAATTATATTACAAAAAGTTCAAGGAAATATTAATTCTATACATGTTGTCACATTTATAAGTTACATATCATATGGTACACAATTTTTTAATTTAATCAATATATTACATGTCATATACCATAACTATATTATAAGATTTCATAATAAACATGGATCAAATTAATCATACACCTACTATAAGTTATATTGTAGTGATTATACGATAGTACATCAAAAATCATAATTTACATTATACTATAAAGGTAAAAAACCTAAATATGTTATATTTCACAATATATTACTATATCATATACTATTATGTAAATTACATGGATTATATTTAATTTAATAAATTAATGTTACAACATCATATATCATTATACAATTCACAAAAAAAATTTATTTCATAAATTATGGATCAAATTTGAATTAAACAAGTAATTTAAGTAAGAACAAACAAAAGAAATAAAGCTTACCTCACACTGGTGAAATTAGCCAACTAGTGTAAGAAAAGAAATTAACAACTTGAAAGTTCCTGAAAGAACTACGATTCTTAAATGCATGAATTGGGAGGAAAGCTAATTTTTATATTTTTCATTTATTCTTTTTGCACATGATTGAAGATATATATAGTATAATACCCTCCCATTAAGATAAGAATATCCTAGTAGGGTACCCATGTTCTACCACCATAAGTTAGTTACAATAATATCTACATGTAATATTGATATTATGTAATTTTAATAAGGCTAAGCCGTAAGCCAAATATCCCACCTTATTCCTATTTATTAAGGCCTAACTATCTAAGCCTAGCTTATGACTATTGTTCACATGTAACTTAATGGAAAAAGAGTTTGAGTGTTTGGATGAGTTCCTAAACTCTCTATCTTATCCCATAACACATAGCTAACCCTTTTCATACCAAACTTGAAATCGAATAGCTACATATCATTCTCTTCCCCTCCATAATGGTTAATTGGGGTATCCCAACCTTATATCTATAAGAAATTCTAAAGTTGCTTTCATTGAAGGACAATCACATCATTGTAAAAACCCTATAGCCTCAGATGCATTCCTTCTCTTAATCATCTTTCTTTCCAAAATCTTTTATGGTCTAATTCATTACCAAAATATCTATCATTTTTGCTGACATCTATCCATAGATCACCCTAATAGGGAGTGTGGAAGGTCAATGGATGGAGGCCTTTGTAGGTATCAAGCCAATAGGTTACTATCCCTTTGTAGGGTTTGAAATACTTAAGCATCAACTTCTGCCCTAGTCTTGGTTTAAGGCTATTCTGATGATAGGGTTAGAGTTTAAGCCAAACCCACTCCTTAATCCAAAATTCTCTATGAATTCTCTTCTAGTTACCTTGCTTATTCATCTTATTTTGTGCTTATTTCAAACAAAACTAAAGTACCCTGATAATCTCTTCTCTATTAGATAGGATTATGTTACTATATAATTCCTTGAGTCACGTAAGATGTAGGGAAGATAGATAGGAGGTGGATAACCATATAGAACCTCAACAGGAGTACGTTTAACACTAGTGTAGTAGTTAGTATCATACCACTACTTTGTTAATAATAAGGACCAACCCCATCTCTTAGGATATTCGTTAGTCATGCATAGAGAATAAGTACCTAAGTACCTATTGCTCACTTCAGTTTGGCCATCACTTTGAGGGTGATAAGTCATTGAGTAATGTAATTCCACCTCTTGCAACTTAAAAATTTCCTTCTAGAAGTGACTTAGGAATATTGGTTCAACATCACTAATAATATTCTCAGGTAACTCATGCAACATTCTCTATGTATGCTATAGTGACTTATTGAGCTATAAATAGGTAAGTGAGTGCAATAAATTATGCTTATATACCAAGTCTATCAACAATTAACATAATCACATCCTTCCTGTTAGACATACGTAATCCTACAATAAAACTAATACTCACTTTGGACCAACTTTCTGAAGGTATTGACAGGGTTGTACTAACCCTAGATAAGCCACATTTTCCCATTATGCTGTTGGTAAGTCACACATTCCCTTACATACTATCGCACTTCTCTTTCCATCTTAGGACAATAATGAAGTGAGCTCAAGTGCTTATAGGTAGCTTAAGATCCTAAATAGCCTCCTCTTACCCTATTGTGATATATGCTAAACAACTTTTCCTTTAATGATGGTTGTTGATGTAGATTTAGACCAAGAGCAAACAAGGCCGATTGTTAGGATAGGTCCAAGCTTGTAAAAAGTTTGAAGAATGAGATGAAAGTTTCATGAAAGAACAAAAAAAAGTAAGATAAGCAAACCTATTAATAGCTCCAAAGGATATAACGCACTAGTAGAACTTTCGAGGACTTACGACACAAATCGATGTGATACATGAGGTGGTTCGGTGACATTACTCGCTATCTATCCTTGTTTAAAGTTTAGGATACGAGTGAAGTAAGTAAACAAGTTAACAAGAGCAGTGTTTATGAAAGACAATGGGTATTTATACCAAAAAAACTGGGGCAACTTCCCTAAAATGAAAAAAAGGCTAAAAGAGTATTATCTAAAAGAAGCAATGTATAGGGAATAATAAGGGTATTGTAATGACCCAACCTGGTAAGAATTAATCCCATGGATCAATCATGCGTAACCGAGCTAAAAGACTCTAAGGATTCACTCAAAGAATACTAGCTCTAGGCTATGGTCAAGATGGGGATTCTTATTCCAAGATAATCTCCTACTGACCTGACTATTAGATCCTTACATGCATTAATCTGTCCATGTTCAACAGTGATACTTTATCCCGAAAGATAGCTTAAGAATAGCTAAAGCGAGCTTCCAATCTGACCTTGAATTGAGCTAACTTCTCTTCAGAAGAAATAATTAGTGCTCGACCTAGTCCTAATAAGATCAATACCTAACTGCAAGAATCATTTTGTTTTCGACTACCTTGTTCCATATTTTCCCTATCTAGACATTAAGCGATACATGTCTTTTAACATAATACCCTTTTTCCTAGTCATCGTAATGCAAGTTAACAAACAATAACCCCAAGGTGTACAATAACAAAACCCATAGGAAGACACCCTTGAGAGATACTATGGCCAAGGCAATTGAACTAATCACCTAATTCGACTACCATGAGCTAAAGGAGTAGTACACTAAGCTACTAGATGAAGACTGGAGTTAGAGGAGATTGGGGGAGATCATGAGGAGTTAGATGTTGAAGGGTTTGGTAAAGAAGAAAAAGTTGATTATTTTTTAGCATAAGGATGAGGACGCTGAGTCCTTTGAGGGCTAGATCATGTTAAGGAGCAAATCTCGCCCTTTGGTGGAAGTAGAAATGTAGATGAATACTTGGAGTGGGAAGAGAAGGTCAAGAAAGTATTTGAATTTTATGGGTACAAAGATATGGTCAAAGTCTAACTTTATGCATTGGAGTTTACTAGGTATGCCACCATGTGGTGGAAAAATCTGAATGCAGCCAGAGCCAAAGATAGAAGATGAGGTGTTACGACTTGGGATAAGATGAAAAGGTTGCTAAGAGGCAGATTTGTACCTAAGACCTACATACAAGATATGTTTTCAAAATTGCAGGAGCTACGCTAAAGAAGGCAATTTGTTGATGACTAAGCAAGGGAGTTCTAGATGTTAATGCTTTGAGCTGACGTGGAAAAACTAGAGGCCCGTACAGTATCAAGGTTTATTTCTAATCTTAGGTATGAGATTCACAATATTGTAGAAGTACAGAGGCTTTATTCATTGGAAGAGGTCATCAAGATAGCGTAGAAGGTCGAAAGGTAGAGGAGAAGTGTTTCGAATTGACCTAGGTTGACATTCTCACAGGTCACAATACCGCACTGACTTGATCAAGATGAGCCAAGGAGGCCATTCAGGGTCAAGGATAGGAATGATTAATTTGAAGACTGCCGAGCAAGCCAGTAAAGCTAAGCCATTCATCCAGGTCGAGCCAAGACGAGGCCCCTTAAGGATATATGAGAAAGGGCAGGCCTTAAATGGAAAACCAGTGAGGTAAAATGCTTTAAATTCATGGGCTTCATACATATGGTCGCAAAGTGTCTGAATCAATGTATCATGGTGCTCCAAGGAGATAAGTAGATAGCACTGACAAGAGTAAAGCCAAGAGAGAAGATGTTAGAAAACTCGAGGTTGAAGAAGAAGAAGAGACTTATGTCTATGCCGACTAGGGAGAAGTGATGACTCTAGTCTTAAGATGAGTACTGAGTTGCTTACTAAACTCCAAGGAAGACTAGAGAAAGAATCTGTTCCATATCAAGTGTATTGTGAAAGGCTAATTATATACAATCATAGTAGATAGATGAAGTTATACTAATGTAGTTACACAATCCTTTGTGCAAAGGTTGGGTCTACCAACCTCAAAGTATCCCTAACCTTATAAGCTACATTGGCTTCATGATAAGGGTGCTTTGCACATGATTGAAGAAGTAACTATGTTGTTCAGTGTTGGGAATATGTATAGGGACGAAATAGTGTGCAATGTTGTCCCCATGGGAGTTTCACATCTGCTACTTAGACGACCTTAGTTATTTGATCGACATATTACACATAATAGATATAAGAATACCTATGCCTTTGTTAAGGATAGAAGGAAGATTATGTTATAACCTTTGACCCTATCCCAAGTAAATGAAACCCATAACCATGTCACCCGAGTTAGTAAGAAGAAGACCTTAATTATGAGTCGAAAAGAGCTCCAATCTACTAAGAAGGTTGATGAATCGATGCTCCTATTAGTTAGGAGATTGTTGGAGATGAAGGAATTATGGGATGTTCTAAAAGAGATCCAAAACTTGCTAGATGAGTTTTTCGACTTGTTTCTAAAAGAACTGCTTAGAGTACTATCACCAGTCTGAGGCACAAAGCATTATATTGATCTATAGCCAAACACCACCCTATTGAACTACCTTCATACAGGGTGAACCTTAAACGGACTACTAAGTTGAAAAGACAGGTAGACAAACTCATAGAGCAGGGTTATGTGAGGGAGAGCATGAGCCCTTATACTGTACTAGCTTTGCTCGTTTTGAAGAAAGATGGTTTATGGCGTATGCGTATTAACAGCTAAGTAATCAATCAAATTATTGTCAAGTAAATACCTAATATCGAAGGTCGATGACATGTTATATGTGCTTCATGACGCTAAAATATTTTTGAAGATTGATCTATGAAGTGGCTACCATCAAATTCACATAAGGCCAGGCAATGAATGGATGACTACCTTCAACACTAGGCACAGACTTTACGAATGTCTGGTTATGCCATTTAGACTTCCTAATACGCGAGCACATTCATGAGATTAATGAACCATGTGATGCGGCCCTTAATTCGAAGATATGTGGTTGTATACTTTGATGACATATTAGTATACAATGCCGACCTAAATGACCATGTTTAACATCTTCATGAAGTATTTGACATTTTGTAAATTGAAACGGTGTATGGGAATGTGAAGAAGTTCTTAGGTTTTGTCATGTCAAGGGAAGGAGTTTGAGTAGATGAGGAAAAGATCTGAGCTATTCTGGAATGGTCGATACCGAAGATTGTCACTAAGGTCCAAAGTTTTCATGACTTAGTTTTTTTTTTATTGGCGATTTGTTAAAGACTTCAGTACAATAGCCATCCCATTGACTGAGTTGACAAAAAAGAGTAAAGTATTTAGGTGGAACAACTAAGCTGAATAGAGCTTTAGAGAGATTGAGGAAAAACTCACCTCAGCACCTATCCTGTTACTGCTAGATTTTGATAAGCCCTTTGAATTATAATGTGATTCATCGGGAGTGGGAATTGGTACTATCTTGATGTAGGAGTGATGACTCATCGCCTTCTATAGTGAGAAACTTAATGGTCTTACCCTAAACTATTCTATGTATAAAAAGGAGTTATACTCCCTTTCCTGAGCCCTTACTATTTTGCAACACTATCTGCTACTATGAGAGTTTGTTACTTACACCGACCACGAATCATTGAAGCATCTTAGGAGTCAAAACAAACTCT
Organism: Lumnitzera racemosa; assembly: GCA_024138005.1. Classification (NCBI taxonomy): domain Eukaryota; kingdom Viridiplantae; phylum Streptophyta; class Magnoliopsida; order Myrtales; family Combretaceae; genus Lumnitzera; species Lumnitzera racemosa. The sequence continues at coordinate 4,846 of JAMXBC010000829.1, read as the reverse complement.
CAAAGAGATAGGCCAAGTGGTTGGAATTTATGGAATGGTTCTCGTATGTCATTTGGCACAAGAAGAGAAGTGCAAATGTAGTCAGTGATGCTCTACCATGACAATAAACTTTACAAACCAAATTATTAGGATTCGCACTCATCATTGAGCAGTATGCTACTAGCAAACACTTTGGTCTTATTATTAAATAGTGCCAAGAAGGGGAAGTTATTGGAGGATATTATCTTAAAGACGACTATCTGTTTAAAAACTGTAGGCTATGTATTCCAAGCTGCTCCATGCGTGAGCTACTTATTAGGGAAGCAGTTAGAGAAGGATTATCTGGTCATTTCAGGTAGACAAAGACAGCTAGTCTATTAAAGGAGAACTTCTACTAGCCAGGACTAGCCAAGGATGTTCATAAGGTAGTTAGCAGTTGTGAAGTGTGTAAGCATGCTAAGGGGAAAAGAGAACCCTATGGAGAGTACATGCCACTATCAATACTAACCTTACCTTAGGTTGACCTCAACACGGACTTTGTCCTCAGATTACCTGGGACACCTAGAAGGAAAGATTCTATCTTTGTTAGTGGACCACTTTAGCAAGATGGTGCACTTCATTCCATGCCATCAGATTAACAATGCTCTATATATTGCTAATTTGTTCTTGCATGAGATTGTCCGACTACATGGAGTATTAAAGACTATTGTCTTAGATTAAGACATATAATTTTTTAGTTATTTTTGAAAGACTCTTTGGAGAAGGCTTAGAACTAAACTTATATTCAACTCCAATAGCCACCCTCAAACTGATTGCTAGATTGAAGTGGTAAATAAGACGTTAAGCAAATTGCTAAAAGATATCGTAGGAAAGAACCTGAGGGATTGGGATCTGTGCCTACTGATTGTAGAGTTCACATATAATCGAACTGTCCATAGCACCACTAGGAAGACCTCATTCGAGGTTGTCTATGGCCTTAACCCTACAATTCCCTTAGATATGATTGGCACCCCAACAGCTATTGAAGAAAGTCAATCCGAAGTGGATCGAGCCCAAGAATTGCATGAGCTACACCAGTTTATGGCCAGGAAGATAGCCAAGTTCAATAGGATATAGCAAGAAATTGGTAGCCGGGGCCTCCAAATTGTTTCTTTCCACTTAAGAGACTTGGTATGGATACATCCCAGCTGAGAACGATTCCCACAGTTAAGACGGAACAAGTGATCTTCTCAAGTTAACGATTCGTTCAAGGTCATAAAGAAAATCAACTACAATGCTTATCAAATTAAGTTACCTGATGACTATGGTATTTCTTTCACTTCCAATGTGATCGATCTAATCCCTCACCAATCGGAAGAAACCCCGCAAGTGCCATAGAAGAAAGAGTAGATATTGCTCCTAATTTGAAGATAAATCTTTTCGATCCCCATATAGATGATAGGAATCAACCCCCTAAACTGATTACGCGTAATCGAGCTAAAAGACTCTAAGGACTTGCTCGAAGGATACTAGCACTAAGCCATGGCTGAGATAGGGATTCCTATCCTAAGCTAGTCTCTTACCGACTTAACTATCAGATCCTTACATGCATCAAATCTACCCCAGTTCAACAGCGACGCTGTATCCAAAAAGATAACCTAAAAATAGCTAAGGTGAGCTCCTAATCCAATCCCAAATCAAGCTAACTTCTCTTCAGAATAACTAATTGGTCATCGACTTGGTCTTAACAAGATTGGCTCTTGACCGTAAGCATCACTTTGTTTCTACCTACCTTATACCATATTTCTCCTATCTAGAGACCAAGCAACACGTGTCTTCTAACACAATATTCCAAGATGATTTTTTCCTTTTTTTCATTGCATATTCTCTTTATTTTACCCATTTTAGTATGTCTTATGTAACCAAGTTGTAGAATATCCTTTTGCCTTTTCATACATGTAAAATAACCATAGTAGATAGATATATAAACCCCTACTTTCTTGTATGCACACAATCAACTAATCAATACAGAAATTATTCACTTAAGCAATCTTAGTCTTCTTATTATCATTCAACTTTTATCTATTTACTTTAGCAAGGAGTAATGGCAAGTGACCCTTTAGTTTAGACCGATGTGTTATATCTGACAAATTGTTGGTTGAGTAAGATCGAGTGGTGTATCATATCCATTTGATAGCTACATGGACTTTGCTAAACCCCCTTCCCCCCATTTTATTTTTGTTGGTTTACTTTATTGTAGTGCCTCTTCGTGTGTCTAACCCTGAAGATGCATCACAACTAGAACTCTTCCTATCGAGATATTGTCCGCTTTAGTATGAAACACCATACGATTTTTTCCCTTAATGTAGTAGCTTCCTAAGATGTCACTCATTTTGGGATTGCTCTAACCTGAATACACTTAACTTCGGAGTTTTGACGTACTCCATGTTGCTACACCGAAAGTTACCTCAATTATTTATAATTTCCTCACCTAGCATGTAAGGGGTGTTACGATCCACCCCCCTTACAAAACTGACATCATCATTAATTTCATTTTACAAGTGCAGAACTACTACCAGGTAGGGCTCTATCCTTTCGATTGATAGCTTGCTCTAATACCACTTGTAATGACCTAACTGGAATTCCTTCCACCGAGGTACTGTCTGCTTTGGTGTAAAACATCATACAGTTTTATCCCTTGCTACAGTAGCTTCTTAAGAGGTTACCCATCTTGGGATTGCTCTAGCCCGATTACGTTTAACTTTAGAGTTTTAACGTACTTCAAGCCGCTATACTGAAAGGAACCTCGATGATTTATAATTCCATCACCTAGCATGAAAAGGTTATTATAAGGACAATTAAAAATACAATAAAATGAGTATCTTGTATTGTTGATTCTATCATGTACTTACTTAAACGCGTATATCTTGAACAAATAACCATCCATCTTCTAAGAGGCACGTGTTTGAGTAAGTGTGATAGAATCGTTCTATAAGATACTCATTTTGTTTTATTTTTAATTATACCCTCATCATTTCTTGTATATTACTTTTTTTAGATAATACCCTTTTAGTCTTTTTTATTTAAGGCTGGTTGCCTTAGTTTTTCAAGTATAAATGTCTATTGTATATATAGCCATAATCATTTTATTATCAATATAATAAATATTCTTCCTTTTTGTGAACATTGTTCTTGTTAACTTGTTTACTTACTTCACTCTTATCCTAACCCTTAAGTAAGGCTAGGTGGTGAGTAACCTCACTAGACCACCTCGTACATCACATCGAGTTGTGTCGTGAGTCCTCGAAAGTTCCACTAGTATATCATATCATTTAGAGCTGTTTGTAGGTTTACTTATCTTACTTTTTTCGTTCTTCAAGCTTGTTCTTGTTCCATTTTGTTCTTTAAGCTTTCTATAAGTTTGAACCCATCCCAACAACCAGCTTTGTTTGTTCTTGGTCTCTATTCAAATCAACTTTTGCTTCCACTCAAATTCTATGTTAATGCTTTGAAATTCCAACTAGTAGTTTGAAGCTTAGACAACTAAGGCATCCTTAAATTAAGATTATATCCAGCTAAAGTAAGTAAATGGGTATTTGCTTTGAATCCCCACCCTTGCATGGTCCCATATAAATCCCTTAATCTTAGAGCCATCAGTAAGGGTCACTTTAGGTGGCATGACAATAGTCAAAGAACAATTAAATCCCTTATCCAATCATGAATCAATGAAATTTAAAGATCTACCTATGTTGATTAAGATGTTTAGCCTCATTTAGTAAGGTTTAGGGTATTTGGTTTGATTTAGGTAGTAACAAAGTTGAAGAGTGGGTGGTTGGGTTAGGATGCAGTAGGTTCTACATATAAGTGTTTTGGGGTAATGGTGGTTTGGGTGAAAAAGTGGAAGGAGAAGTGAAGTATCTAAGAATTTTTAGGTTTTGGTTTGAAGAGAGAAGGTTGGCTTCTTGTAACTTGGCTAGATTATGGCTTCTTGTAATGATTTAGGGTTAAACAATCAAACAAGGAATTGGATGCCTTAATCTAATATAGTCATGAACCAACTAATTAAGTATGATTTAGGTAACCAGACTAGGGTAATGAGATGTTCAAATTCTTCTAAATATTCTTATAAACTCCCTTGCTACCTTACTTCTTTCAACTCAGCTTGTGGGTTTACATAAGCTCTATCACCAAAACACAATTGCATCACATTAAGTAATTTACTCAAACTGTTAACAAGGTCTAGTTGATTTTGAGTATAGTGGTTATACCATTTCAAAGCTTTTCCTTCTAAATACATAGATGCAATGCGCAATTTCCAATTATTAGGAGTCATTTCGATTGTGAAATTTTGCTCATCTTTGTAAATCTAATCTTCAATATTCTCTCCATTGAATTCTAGAAATTTAACTCATAGAGCACAACTTTGAAGGGTAGTTTAGTTACTATATGAATTATACTATCTAATTTTAAAGGAATAGTAGTCATAGAGGTTTTAGCTTATTCTAAAGTAAAAGAGCTTGAGAGGGAAGTCTTCTCAACTAGCTAAGCTTTAGGCTTAATGATGTCCTTGGTTTGTTTTGAAATGCAATCTTAAATAACTTTAAAGTACCATGAATGGGTTTCATATGCTCCTCAAATTGTGCTTGATGTTTCTCTTAGATACTACTACTAGTTGCTTCGCCTAATGTCATTGCCACCAACTGTAAAGGCTTTGATAACAATTGGTGTAAGAAAAGAAATTGATAATTTGCAAGTTCTTGATATAGGATGGATCTACAATTCTTCAATGTAAGAATTAGGAGGAAAGATAACTTTGTAGTTTTCATTCGACTTTTTCTACATGGATGTAAGAAATATATAGTATAATACCCTCCCATGTTGATGAGAA
>JAMXBC010000828.1:0-13193 GCA_024138005.1 Lumnitzera racemosa | reverse complement strand
CCTCCCTTTGTAAAATTTTGGGTTTGCCTAACAACCCATGTCCTGTACGCACGATTCCTTCACATCTTTTTTTTCTCCCTTCCTTTTGTTTTTTATTGTGTTTGGGTTATGGTTGGTTTTTATTATAAATTAGTTTTGGGTTTAAAATTTCTCTTAGAAATGCAGGCCAAATTACTACAAAAACTCTAAAAAAGATTATTTGTTTTGTTAATATTAGGATATTGGGTTAGGGTTGTCTTTTGTCTTTGTTTTTAATTGTCCCCTTTTTTGTCATTTTCTTTTATTCTAATGTAACAAATTTTTTTAAAAAAAGTTAAGGAAATTTTGGAAAAAAAGTTTAGTTATAGAACTCGTAGAAAATTTTAGCATAGAGATCCTATACTAATTGGTAAAAGGAATGGAAAGTCTAGTTTTTATTTTTTGTTGTTTAGTACTATAAAAATATGGGCATTGTCTAATAGATCATAAAGGGATTTGTTAAAAATAAAGAAATAATAAAGTTTTTGTTACATTTAAATTTTAGGAAAATTTTTAATAAAAGTATTAAAAGATAGTAATTATAAAATACGTGTAGTATTAAAAGTTAGTAATTAAAAGATCCTTTTGTGACAACCCCTAATAACTGGCAAAAGTTAGAAAAAAAAAATTCTTTCTTAATATATATTACTTCACAAAAAAACAAATTATGTAGAATTTGAAGTTATTTTTTAAGAAAAGAAGTCAAGGTCCCCATTTCTTTACATTTTTTAAAAAATAAATTTTCAAATTTTTAAAGATTGTGAATTTGTAATAAAGGGAAACCAAATTACATGTCATCTTGATGATGTTTATTTGTATTAATTTTTCTTTATTATAGTTGACTTTTTTTGGTTTTTGCGTTTTTAAAATATATGCAAATCAAAATCTGTAAGTGAGGGGTTTTAGTGGAAATTGGGAATGTTTGGAAGGGAAAAATTTTTTTTTTGTAGTATGTTAAAATTGGGGTTTTTTTGCTTCTAGATTCAACCTCAATGCGTTTTTTTTTTAAAAATCCTTTGATGTATATATTATTCAAAATTTTACTTTACCCTTTTGTGTTTTATTTTTAGATATGGTTGTTGAGTTGAAAATTGGGACAACATGTGTGGGCCTATATATTTTAGAAATTTGTGAAAAGAATGTGTTAGTGAGTAGAACAACAAAATTTTGAAGTAAGGGGGGGAGCGGGGAAAAAAGGGGGTTTTGAAGTTTTTTTAAAATTTTTAAAATATGTATTATGATGAAAGATAGATAAATTCCACAAAAATTTAATTAGAAATTATTAAAATATAAAGGGTTAAAGAATTTTTAAAAATATGTTTATGATGAGAAGATAGATAAAATTTGTGAAATCAATTTAGAAATCTATTAAAATATAAAAGACTCGTTTAACTTAGAAAACACAAAAATGATAAATGGTTAGGTTTGCTTTTTTAACCCCTCAATTGTTGGTTGGGGGAGGTTCACCCGTTTAAATTTTAACTATTTATAAAGAGGCCAAAATTTGCCCCCCATTTAACTTGTGGACCAAAGTAGGCTAAGTGGGTTGGCTCATTTAACTTACTTGATTCCTTATTCGTATTACCCTGTTCATGGTTAAATTCCCAGTTTGCATTATGGCCTCTTCATTTCATAAAATTGTCAAGGACGTAAGCTCTTCCTTCTTAAAAACCCTTTTCTTCTAAAATCCTCATTGATACTTTTGCTTGTACCCCCTTTATTTCCCTCACTGCTTGTTCGGTATTAGGAGCAAAATGATTTAAGCTAAAACACGAAGCATTTGATTTAAACTTTCTTTTAAACCCGAAATTGTGCTGTTCTTCTTACCTTAAAAATAGAAGCCTTGCCTTCCCTTGACCCTTGTTAGGTTAGTCAGAGGTTAGCTATGTTTTATACGTCCGATGATGTAGGTCAAAAAAAGCTCGGTGGAGTGTTAACTAATAGGAGCTTGGTTTGGTAAGGTACCTTTGCCACCGATTTTTATGTATTTGGACAGCCCTTTTTAAGAGCTAAACTTAGATTCCATAAAAATTCTTAATCTTTTTCTTAGGCCAAAAAAAAACCCTAGAGTTGTTCTGATTTAAGCTATCACATTAATCTAATCACAAAAATTTGGGAACTTTGACTAGCCAATCTTAGTTTGTTGTTTTGTTTTTTGACCCTTTTTTAAATGTTTTATATTGTGGTAAAGAATGAAGGGGCCCTTTATTCTTTTTCTCATTTTTACATCGGCCATTTGCTTTGTACAGCTTCAACTTTTTCACTACTTTGCCATGTAACCAATAAATTTCCCAAGGGTGATAATCAAATCGTATATATCCTAAAATCCAAATAATATAAAATCTTCTTTATCTTTTCCTCTCAATCCAAATATTCATTTGTACTTGCTATTCTAAAAAGTTTGGAATATATCCCATAACTTTTTCCCATGACCTTAGAGTAAAAAGTACCTTTTTCTTTTAAAACTCATAAAGTTGTCTCCTTTCCTTTCAACAACATTACCCAGTAAATTTTCCATTGGGTGAAGGAGCACCTACTTTATTAAAAGCTTGGGGACCAATTTTTCACTTTGCTGCTAAGACCAACTTGGTCATAAAGGTATGCCATCTAAATATTTGGACGATAAGTATTAACGGTAATGTTAAATTGGGTACCATGATGGTCAAATATTGAATCTGTTCACAAGGGGACCATATGTTTTTAACCATGACGGTGACAACATGGTGCTTTCTTTCTACATCCCACCAAAGCGATTGTGAAAACTAGGACTTGAATTTATCAACTTCAATAAAATGATGATAACTTCACTCAAACACTTAAATTTTATTTCAAATTTACATTGTACCCTCAAAAAATAGTCCTATAATAGCAACTTGTAAGACACAAACCATTGACTCTATTTTCTACACCCCAAAAAAAAGAACCTAAAACAAAAAAGCAAAAAAACCCCTAAGACCCAACTACGCTCTAGTATTTTTAGAATCACCAACTTAGTAAGTCATATTCTAGCTAACACTTGTAACATGACACTAGCATGCACTTACCGATAGTTGAACTCTACTTCACCAAAACGAATAAAAATGACTATACCACATAGTCGTTGTAAAATCCACAAGCAAAATACTAGAATAAAGAGTGTGCCTGGATGCTTAGAAATCACTAATTCTTATAAGGTTTTGGGGCCCTTTTCCTTTAAAGAAGAAAGAGGTGATGGAAGTTTGCTAATAAAAGGTTGAACCATGGGAAATTACTCAAAAGGTTTGAATTTTGGGGATCTAAGCCATTTGATATGACTCGCAAATGGAGGAAACAAAGGTATTTCCCCACAAATATAGCTAGAGAGGAACTAAAAAAGGGTGAAAATAAGGGTAGTTGTAGTAAAGCTTAAAAGTGAAGGGTATATTTTGTTTCTATTGGTAAAGAGTTGTACATTTACATAGCTTTTAAAATTGAATTAGAGTAACATACTAAAAACAAAAAATGACTAAAGAGACAATTGGGAAAGAAAAAAATATGCATAAAATTTTAAGGTAAAAAGGGAATAGAAGCAAAAAAGAAGTTGTTTTGAGGACTCACATTTATGTTAGAATATGCTTTATTATTGGTTAGGTGCTAACGGAAAACTGTGGGGGGAAGTGCGAAAGGTTAAAGTGTATCCCTTTTGGGCTAAGGGTATTTCTTTTGTTGGTTAGAATTGTCCCAGGTAGCTTGGGGTAAAGGGAGTTAAAAGGGGATGAGTGTTAAAGTTGTTTTGTCTAGTTCGGAGTTTGAGAAAAGGCTTAGCGGCTTGAATTTTGAAAAATAGCTTAAGTGATGAGGAGAGAGTCTTGGCATGTTTAGTCATCCTTACCCCTTTCCCTATTTAGTACTAAAGCGCCCACCCTTTGGGGAGTCCCAAAAGGTGTCTAAAGAGTGTTCAGAGCTTGGATAATTTGTCGGAAGACTTTTTGTGATAGGAAGTTGCAAGGGCTAGAAAAGCTTGCTTACTCAGTGATAGTAAAGATCGGATTCCCATCACTAGATGTGACCACATTGGTAAATTCCCCTTCTTTTATGATTAGTACGCATAAGTTTCCTTTCACTCAACATTAATGGGGAAGAGTTCTTCTTTATGACTTTTCCTTAGTGGAGTTACCTAGCGCTTGGGATCTCTGTATTCATAATTTCCTTTTTTAGTTGCACAATGGTATCTTATCCTCATAAAAATTTTTCAAGGAATCCCTTAACATTCTTCCCCTTTTTTAACTTTTTCCTCTAACTTTTTGCATCATCTCTTTAGTTCCTTCCTTTATCTTCATTTGTTCGGACAATAGGACATATGTAGCTTAAGCCTAGGCACTTAAAACACTTAAATTATAGGTCTTTTTTATTTTTGACTTTGTATGGTTTCTTTTTTTTGTTTGGGGGAAATGGAAAAAACAACCCTTCCCCTTGATCAGCTGGAGGCTATCCTTTTTGTATCTTGGAGCTCGGGACCCTCCTTCAGGAACCTTAGTCCCCCTTTTAAAAAAGGTTAGCTAGATGAGGAAATAGGTTGGGAAAGAGGTAATTAGCTTGATTATACCCTTTTTTGCCTCTTACCTTTTGTGCATTTTTTATGGGACATCTAACGAACTAATTCTTTAGACCCCCACTAATTTAAATTGTTTTCATTCTATCTTGAACATAGATATAGTTTGGGCTTTAGTTCCTCTACTTCCATCTCATTATAACACTTGAAATTTTTTAAAACATATTTCATAAAAGTCATTCAACCTTACCTCAAATTTTTTGCAATTTTGATGGATTAATGTATAATTTAGGATGAATCATTCCCAGCTTTCCTTCTGTTCTCCCCAACCCTTTATCTTTCATTCTCTTTCCTATGCCTTTGATCAAAACATTGTACTTTAAAAGATGGAAATATCTGTGAATTGTAATAAAACAGTAAACTTTGACTTTTGTATAATTTGCTTTTAAATAACTTTTACTTATTTTCCCTAATATAAATATTTGTTGGCATAGTACTGCTAAGAAGTTGGTTTTTGCTTTTTTCACGTTTTCAAGCTTGAGGAGCTTGATTTTGGGGCTCTTCAAATTCAAAAAAATTGTTTCCTATCTTGTTATGTTTTGTCCGTTAAATCTATTCCCACATGTAGCCATTTCTTTAAATCCTCTAACATGATTTTGCTGGGAATAATTGCTTATCAACTACACCTACAACTAATCCCCCTGCCAACTTAGAAAGGTTGGGCATTAGTAAAGTAGGTTGCTACTTAAAAAATGATTGAAATTATCTAGAACTCCCTTAGTATTTGGGTGTAGCCCCCAAATTTTTTGTCCTTTTATTTTTATTTTTTTTTCATTTTTATTTTATTTTTTTAAATAGGTCTTAAATTAGAAAAATAGAAAATTAAAGAAAACCCAAAAAAATTAAGAATTTGAAAAAATAAGAATTTTTGGAAAAAAAAAAAAAAAATTCAAAAATAAGAAAAAAAACAAAAAATAAAGAATAAAAAAGTAAAAAAAAATGGGAAAGTGTGAAAGAACCCTAAAAAAGAATTTTAAAAAATTAAAATTTAAAAAATTTCAAAAAATAGGAAAAATTTAAAAAAAAAAAAAGATTTTAGAAAATAAATTTTATTAAGGTTTGATTTTTTATAAGTTTAGAAGTTGGGTGTTGGACCCCAAGCTTAAAAACGGCCTAAGCTTAAATACGGCCTGTCCAGGCTGACTTGATCCATATATACAGTTTAATTTATATAAAAAGGTACGGCCAAAAGGCCTAAAAGTGACTATATGAACTTGGTTTAGATATTGAGTGCTTTTTTAGAGGTTTGAATTTTAAAAAAGGCATGAAAAGTTTTTTTTTTTTCACACTAAGGACTGTTTCATGTAGGACATTGTCCTAAAAAGTAGCAGTATCGGGGTTTGGAAAATTTGCGTGTATGCCACTGGCTTTCTTATCAGTTGCACTTTTCCCATTAAAAACATGAAGCGCGTAAACGATCGAATTGTTGAGTGCACCAATTAGCGCTACATTAGCACTTTCCTCTCTTTCCTTCAGTTTCCCCCATTTTTTTCTTGATTTTCTTCATTTTTCCTTCTTAAGAAAAGCCACTCCCCCTTTCTTTGGGTTCAATTTTTGTAAGTTTAACAATCATGCCCATTTCTTGCTTTGATTTTGCTTACCCCGTGGTTACTGTGTTGGGGGGCCACTGGCTTGCTTAAACAGTTGCGTTTTCACCATTTTAAAACATGGAGCGCCTAAATCAATCGAATTGGTTAATGTTGCACACATCAGCGTCTTGCATTTCCCCCTTTTCCTTGTTTCCCCCCATTTTCTCTCGATTTTCTTCTTTCTCCTTCTTAAAAAAAGCCTATCCCCTTATTTAGCTTAAATTTTTGTACAAATTTCATTATTCATCCCAATTTCTTGCTTTGTTTTTGGGTTCCCCGCGGTTAGTGAATCAAAAAAAAAAGAACACGCCAAAATACAGTTAAAGGAACATTCAATTTGATTAAAAATTTTGGGAAAAAAAACTGATTTTCTGTACATTTTCATACTTGATTTGGCTTTCCTTGTTTCTAGGTAATTACAAGAATAAAAGGGTTATCGAGGTGTCCGGGAATACACAAAAAAACAAACCATTCACGAGTGTTCCTTCTCCTCTTTCTCTCACGACCCTTTTCTCTCTAGCTCACTTTCTCCCCCTCTTCGAATCTCTTCTTTCTAACTCAAACCCCGCCACACCCCAGTAACTTAACCATACACAAACTCTCCAACCCCCAAACCTCTTTCAACCTATATGTATCTTTTGTGTGTCCTAAGCCCCACACCTAAACCCTTAATGTTGAACCCCCTCTCTTTGAAACACCCCTCCAACCCCTTTTACCCAAAACTAATCCGCGGCCAAAATCTTTTAAAACCTCTTAAACTTTACTGACCATTGTTCGTGCCCAGCCTCAAAAATGATTGCTACCCAAAATCGTCGCAACCCCTATTTGCACCCGCTCCAAATCGCCTCCCCTTATCACTATCAATTTATCCCTTAAACCCCAATTAGATAATCATGAAAACCCCCCTTTTCCCCTCGATTTGCTGCCTAAAACTCGTGGAATCCCCCCTTAAATTATGTTGAAAAGGAATCTAATGCCAAACCTGAATTCGTGCGACTCGACCTAACGATTGCGTTTCGCCCAAAAAAATCCAGCCCAAGTCCCAACTCGCGTACAACCATGATTTAAAAGTTTTTTTTTTAAAATTTAAATTAAAAATTTATTTTCTTTCTTTTTTTATTTAGCGTTTTTGTTTTTTATTTTTTTATTTTATTTCATTGTAAATGAAAAAAAAAAAAATAAAAATAAAAAAGGGGAAAAGAAAAGGAAAAAAAGAAAAGAAAAAGTATTTTTTTTTAATTATTATTTTTTTATTTTAAATAAAAGAAAAAAATTGATAAAAAAATAAAATAAAAAAAAAAAAAATAAGTAGAAAATGAAAAAATAAAGATTATTATTTTTTTGTCACTTAAAAAATGATTTTTCAAAAATAAAAAAAAATAGATCTTTTTTTTTTCAAATTAGGCTTTTTTAAAAATTTTTTTTCAAAATTAAAAGCCCTAATTTAGGCCTTTTTTATAGAAATTTTTTTAAATAAACCTAATTGGAAAAAAATGTAAACTGATCTTTTTCAAAAATTAAAACAAAGATAATCCACTAAAGTTTTAAAAAAAGAATTATTTACTTTTGATCTTGAATGTAGGTTCGTAAGTACCTATGGGGTGACAATAAAAAAAAAAAAAAATAATTTTTTTTTTTTAATTTTAAAAATTATTTTTTTTTCCCAAATTTAAAAGTAACAAAAACCAAATTTGCTTTTTTTTTTTTAAAATGTGTTTTTTAGTTTAATTCAAATTTTGGAAATTTAATAATACTTGAAGGGTTTAAAATTTCCCTAACCCTTAGATCCAGATTTTTAGTTTCAAAAACTTTTTTACAAAATTGGTTTTTCTTATTAGATGTAGCTAAGTTATACTAATCTCCCTAATTGGTTAAAATTAAATTTTTTTTCTTGACTTAGTAGATGTCAAGTTAAAAAGTTGTTTAAAAAAAAAAGAACCGATTTTCTTTAAACCCTTTAGTCTTAGGTTATATTAAAGGGGTAGGTTTAATACGGGCATTTTATAAAAAAACCGGGGAGAAAAAACCCGGGCTCGACAGTTAGATAGGGACCATTTATGGCATGGAAGTATCTTAGCTATCATGGTGCTAAATCAATCTTTTCATTGGTTACCCCCCCCCTAGGGTTTGATTCCCTTCCTTCCCATGCCCAGTATATCACTCTCACTCTAAAATACTTTGTTGACAATTAGATTCGCATTCTAGTATTAAACTAACAAAAGAGCTTCAAAACCCTATGACCTAATAACCCACTTTACCTTGAACTCTATACTTTAGTTTTTACTACTATACATTTAAAATTTAAAAACGCTGAAAACTCTAGTAAAAAATTAATGCCTTTGCCATCACTCCCCAATCTGAATTTTAGCAAAAAACCCCACTTAACCCTTAAATAACGTATGGATTTTCCCCAACACTATGCTTATGGTTGAAATTTGGGGCTTTGTTAATAATTAAAGGGATGATGTGCTTAAGAGCTAGTTAAAATCATTAGGACTTTTGAGGATGTGAATCATAAAGGCTTGCTTTGGCCACGTCAAAAACTAAATATAGTTTGCGAAGGGGGGAAGTAAATTTACTTACCCTAATTCTTGAAAAAGGGAATTAGATAAGAGAAAAGTAAACTTTCGAAAAAGCTGAGCAAAGGCAGTTATTGACACTAAAGATGTAATGATATGGTTATTTACTTTTAAAAGTCCCCTTATATATTATTAATGGGAAACATCCCTAAAGGGGAAAAAGGACTAAAACGATAAAATAAAATGGAAAAAAAACATGAAAAAATTAAACCAAAAGGGATAACAACATAAGAATTTTTCATTTAGGATGATACTACCATTTGTTAGAAGCAGTCTTTGGGGCATTAACAGGGTATCTGTAAAACAAATGAAAAAGTATTTCCTATTTCTTAGGATAGAAAGGGGGTGGGCCCCTCAATCATGTTAGAAAAACTCAGGGTAGCTGGAAAGAGGGGGGAAAAGGGGAGAATGTGGATTTTTTTGAGTTGCTTGGCCCTTTAAATAGGCAGGAAGAAATTTGGCATGAGTTGATAGTTTGTGAAGGGAGAGATAGCTCTGAGTTGTTTGAGGGGAACCCTTAAGCATGGTCGTTTTCCTTAGTTTTTGTCTTTAAAGTATGCGGGGGTTAGCCTTTGACACTTAAAGTTAGCCTTAAAGCAATCGTTTTGGGAGCTTGAAAATGTTTTATTTTAAGGGGGGTTAAAAGAGGGTTAGCAATGATGAAATGAGGTTGAATAACGGTGGAGAAAGTCGGGTTCCCATTAAAGGTTACTACACTAAAATAGTATCATGATGTTTTCAAGGAAAAAAATAAAAAAGGAAAAAGAATATTACAAACATCCATACATGAAAAGATAGTGCTGAGACGCGATCTTTTAGGGTTGGCTACGATTTTGGCACCATATAATGGATTCCATAGAAAAGGTGATGGGTTTAGACTACTTAAATAGCTCGAATTGAGAGGATAATGGGAAATCACCTTGGTGAGTTGGTGGATAAATTTGAGTTTTTTAAGGTATTAGAGGCGTCCCCTTTCCCTAAAAAATGGAAAAGTATGGATGGGAGTTGGCTACCCAAATAGGTTGGCTAATTTTAAAAGGCTTTGCCTCCTCTTTTTTTTTTGTGAATTGTTGGGAAGGAGATTGTGGTTAATGTACCCCAACCTATAAGCTTGTGATTAGGTTATTAAGCTTAAATTTCCCTATCAGAATTAGGAAAATTCTCACCCTTGATAAATTCAATTAATTATAATGATATGTTTGCATATTTTTAAAACCCCCGAAATTTGTATTTAAGAGTAGAATTGAACCCAATATATAGATGACTTGATAAGTCTTTAAAGCCGGGCATGATAAAAATTTAATAAATCATAAATTAAATATTTTTAAAAAGTAGTAAAAACCTTAAAAAAATTTATCAAAAACCCCAATTTGCATCTAAAACCCTAAAAATTTTTTATACGCCATTAACTAAAATTGAACCAAATTTGATCGAAACCCCAAAAAATTTTAAATTTAGCCTATAAAATAGTTAAAAATTTTTCTGATAGTGATAAAATTAAGCGATTGAATTTTTGCTAAAATTTCCCTTTGATGAAAATTTTAAAGAAATCACTATAATAATTTGTAAAAATTTTTAAATTTTTGGGTACCAATTAAATTGATAAAAAATTTTTTCAAAAATTTAAAAATTAATTTTGATGGTATTGTTATAATTTATATATTTATAAAAAAATTTATTTATTTATTTTAATTTTTATTTTCTTCCTTTTTTTTTCTCTTTTTTTCTTTTCCTTTTTTTTTCTTTTCCCTTTCTTGCCCCGTCCTGCAAAATGGGAAAAAAAAAAAAAAAACGTTTTTAGCAACCAGTGACTAAAAAAAAATGTAAGTTTGGTTTACATAGAAGAAAAATGGAAATGATTAATTTTGGGCCATCCCCTTAATGCATAGATTAGGCATGATTTTTTTTTATTTTTTCTTATCTTAAGTTTCTATTTATTCTGAAATAAAAGAGGAAAAAAAAATTTGCAAAAAAACAAAAAAAAGCAAAGAACTGAAAGAGGAAAAGAAAAATTTTGGAAAAAAAAAAAAAATAAAAAAAACAAAAGGAAAGAGAAAAAGAAGGAAAAAAAGAAGAATAAAAAAAAGAAGAAAACCCAAAAAATAAATTTGGTAAAAAAGTTATTTTAGTAGTTTTATGCTTTTATGGTAGTCATGTATATATGTAGTAATTATTTATATTTTAGTAAATATTTTACCAATTAGGTATGTAGCATAAGAATTAAATTAAGAAAAATATGTATGTATAAGATATGTATGTATACATATATGTCATGGTTTAATATATGGTAGGAGTATGTGTTATATTTTTTTATTACATATAATAAAAAACTAAGTATTTTTACACAAAAACTATAGATATATATACATATACATAACAAGTGAAATACTATTGAGGTATACTGTAGAAGATTTATTTTCTATATATATATTTTGAATTTAGTCTAATATATGTAAAGTATTTGTATAATTTATAAATTTTTGTATTCGGTTTGTTTTATTATTGTACACTGTTAATTATTTTTTTTTATATATTACATAAATGTAGACATTTATATATGTGTAGTAATTTTTATAAGTGGATTTTTATTTACTAATATATATTTTTTTGGGTTTTAAATTTTATGTATATATATATACGAAAATAATTTTTAAAAATTTTTAAAAAAATTTTTAAAAAAAATACGAAATACATAAATATATAAAAATATAAATATTTATCATTATTTGGAAAAAATATTTAAATTTTTTTATAAATGAAAATAAAATTTATGCTAAAAATTTTTTTTTTATAAAAAATTATTCAAAATTGCCCTGAAAAATGTAAAATATTCCTTTAAGGGGGTTTTGTTTAAAAAATTTTTAAAAAATTTATTATAAAAAAGTAATAAAAAAATATTTTTTACTAATTTACAAAATTAAAAAAATTTTTTATTAAATATAGTATAAATTTTAAAAGTTTATATAAAAATAAAAAAATAATAATAGTTAATAAAAATTATAAATTTAATAAAATAATTTAAAAAAATAAAAATAAAAATTTAATAATAATTAATAATATAATAAAATATTAATAATAAAATAATATTTTAATAATAATAATATTATAAAAATTTAAAAAGTAAAAATTAAAAAAAGGGTATTTAAAAAAAAAAAAAAATTTAAATTTTTTTTTAAAAATTTATTAAAAAATAAAATATTAAGAAAAAAATAAAAATTTAAAATTTTAAAATTTTTAAACTAAAATGAAAAATTTTGTGTATTTTTATATCAAAATTTAAATACGAGTCACAACGTCCAAAAAACCTCGTGAGAAAATATGCTCGAAAGATCACAATGGTTTTATAAAAGTTTAACGACCCGAGCTAAAAAAAAAGTTATACGCGTTTTGATAAAAATCAAATTGTGATTTATTAAATCAAAAACCCGATTTAAGTAAACGTAGATTTAGCATGTAGTTTATTATTTTAAATTTCCCAAAATTTCTCTTTTTCCCTATTTCCTAATGTTAGGTGATCCTGAGATTTAGAAGACTTACTTTTGGGCTATTATAAACCCGACATATTTATGCCCCGTGAGTACCCGATGGCTCTTATTATTTTTAATTGTAGTTAGTGAACAAATTAAAAAATAAATTGATGCATGGGTTTTGGTTTTGCATATGACCGATATTGTTGATTACTGTGCAAAATATGTTAAATGTGGTAGTTGAGATTTGGTTATATAATTGTTGTTTCATTATTTGAATGATTTGTTGATAATGTTTGACACCCCATAAATTTATTAATTATACAAATAACTAAAATTAAAAAGGTTACGCATAGATCACGCATTGCATATAATGTTCCGGTCATCACCTCACGGGTGGGGGAGTAAAGAAAGGCCTTGGAGGGTGGATTCCTACATGATTTGATTAGTACAGTGTAGGGGATTGGTATAACAAAATTTACCTTGGCCGTGGTTCTATTGGCGCTGGGATGCAACCCTGGGTAGTGGGGGTCGCGTCTAAAGCCCCCGTTATAGGGGGTTAGCGTGGATAAAGGGGACCTTTCTGGGGACTTGGGGGATTTGTATACTATTGACTTTGGAAAAAAGAAATTGTTCTGTGAAAAGGGAATTCAATATATATAACGTATAAGGTTAAAAACCCAGGTGCTTGAGCCTGATTGGATTAGTGCCCTTATCTCCAACCTTACTTCGGGGTGTTAAAACCCATTTGTTTGCAGCACGGTCAACTGCATTATTTTTTTGCATATGTTATTTATGTATTTTTGTTTGGTAATAAACTGTTTTTATAAATTGTTTGGGCCCCCGGTATAGTACGGGGATAACTCACTAAACTCTTTAAGCTTACTCTTCAATAGTTTTCTCTTGCGGTTTCTAGTGATCGGGCATGAGTTAAGAAGAGAGTTGAGTGCCAAGTCAAGATACATGAAGT
>JAMXBC010000827.1:0-13217 GCA_024138005.1 Lumnitzera racemosa | reverse complement strand
AATGTTGAATAAAATATTGACATACCGCGACTTAAAATTATATTTTATCGTAGAAAAAAGGTTCATGCTTAGTACGGAAATATATTGGAAAAGACCAAGGAAATAGTAATTCAGCCATGTGAAGGGAAGTTGCAATTCCCCATTTTATAATAATACTAACTTCTTGAAATAAACTACTTTAACAATCAAACATATGAGTAGATCTACAAAGAAGAAATTTTTATCTTATTTTGTTTTGATAAAATCAATCAAACATACTATAAACCGCCACAAAGTGAAAGTAAAAGCAATTGTAATAATAGAGACATGTAAATTGCATTGTAGTACTATAAAATTAATGTATTTTATGATTCAAGTTTACAATTGAATTTCATTGTAACAGTAGAGCTATATGAATATTGTTGTAGTATTATACGATCTTGCTATAATTTTAACAAATTTTTAAATTTAATATTCTTATAGCAAAGTAGCATTCAATTAAATAAGTTATTTTTGTTTGTTACTTTTACCTCACTTCCATTTCATGAAGTTTCATCTATTCAACACATTTATTTTTCCATTTGGACATTAACTCAATCTAACATAATTTTCTTTGAATGAAAATCAATACATATTAATGGTTAAATATTAAAAATTATTTTAAGATTATTTTATAAAAAGCAGGGCATTAAATGATTTAATTTAGGGTACTTATTGTAAAGTTAAAAAAACCATTAACTTCAAATATAATGAGATTACTAATCAATTAATATTTGAATTTTTCACCTTTATCACTTTGGGTTATTTTTCATTTGCATCAAAATATTATTTGATATCAGTAATATTAACTTACAAGAGGATCTTTTAATGTCTTTTCTATATTGCCCAACCTGTCTTTAAACATATAAGTATTTCATAAAATTTTCCCTTCTTGTAACTTTAAAATGCATGCTTTTTATTATTTCACCAAGGCTATTACTATCAATTATCCTAAATTACCTCTTAGCTACTTCCATATATAGTATCATTTTTACTTGTCACCATTATCATTATGTTAATTACTATTATTATTACATTGTTGTAAAGAATTTTACACACACATAGAGAGAGAGAGAGAAATTAGTTGTAATTTGTAAATAGTTGATGTCCTTTTAACTTTCTTTTACTCATACTGTACGTTTTTCATTCGATAAATTATTAGAAATCAATGGCCGTAATTTTTATTTTATCTATTTTAAGTGTCTCATCATGCCTCTTTTTCAAGAATATACCGCATGTTTTAGTAGGTAACAGTATTTCTATTACTTTCGATCACACAATAGAGACATAGAAACAAAGAAGTTGGAGCAATTTAAATGTAGTGCTACTTTTGTGAGAAAGTCGGAATAATATACATTGTCTATATCCTCTATCTCCTTATTTTAGGTTGACTTTATTTTTTGTAGGACAGTTTAATTTATGCAAACAATTAACTAATGTTTATAGAAAGATTATCAATAGATACATGAATTAATATTAATTGGATTACTTAATGTTTTCCTGGCCCTTTTTAATAATTTTGTATATTTTGCATTTGATAAATTACTTTTTATTTCAGCTATCTCTTATGTATTATATTTCATAATATATCTTTTCTTTCCTTATCCATATTACTCTTATTATCATTTTCAATTACATTTAAAAGACAAAAAAAATAAAGAATTTAGAATAATTCAATATAAAATGGTGCTAATATATGAAAAAGTAGCTGAGAAGAAAAAACCAAAAAACTAAAACGACCCAAGCTCTCTATATACGCCCCTTATTTTGGTGGAATGTCTCATGGATTATTCAGTTTGCTGAAATTTATTAGCTTTAAGATATATTTTATAGAAAAAACACTAAGGATATAAGAAATGACTTTTTTTTTTTTCTTCCATTTTATTCATTGAAAGATACAATGATAAAAGAAAGTGTGAAATTTCAAATGGTCTTTTACTATATAAGAAGTTTGTTTTATGGAAATCAATCACAAAGAGTAGATACATGGAGATAGTAATTAATGTAATTCAGGGGTAATTAATTTTCTACCTCACTTTTGCTAATTTTGTGTATTCTGCATTGAATAGATTTTACCCATTCTTTCTTTCTTTCTTTCTTTTTTTTTTTTTTCATTTCATATTTTAGGTATCTCATTATCTATTCAATTCCTTAATGTACCGTACTTTTCCTTTTCCCATATATGTGTTATTGTCATTTTCAATTAAGAGACATAAAAACAGTTTTAATTCAACATATGTATATGATGCTACTATGCGGAAAAGTAACCCCTTATATATGCTAATTTTAGGTTGGATGTTTCATGAATTATTTTATTCATATAAGCAATTTAGCTATGCACAAATAAAAGAAAAAAAAATGGAAAAAATTGACATTTATTTGTTTTCTTCCTTTTATTAAAGTATGAAAATAAAAGCAGTATAATGTGAATCAATTAATGAAATAAAATTATATAAAGATGAACGGTTAAAAGAAAAGTTCAAACTTGAATAGTTTCTTATTTTATGGAAAGCTAAATTTATGTAAATTAATAAATGCAACTTTTATAAATCAATTATTAATGGATATGTATAGGAATTAATATCTCATTATTACAGAAATTTTAAATGTTAATATTTGTATAACCTATAGAAGCAATGATTTCTAAAAGTCAGTTGGCAAAAAAAAAAAAAAAATTAAAATTAAAGTGTTAATATATGAAAACAATTAAGATATGATCGATGAAAATAAGGAAATGACATTACGTTGTCATGTAATTTAATATTGTCAAGATTTGCTATGTTTTTAAGGGAACTTACGGGGACAATGATTTCTCAAGCACAACTAACACATGATAAATAGGGATAAGAATTAGCATTTTATTATTGTGAAAATTTAACATATAAATGATTATGTGTCTATTACCTCAAGAGAACTTAAGAAGCAATAATTTGTCAAGATTAAATGGGAAATAAAAGTAGGAAAAGGAAAAAAAAATTATACAATTGCTGTTCTTGAAAAAAAATTCCTAAGAATACAGCAAACAAAATTGCCTCTTAAAGAGGAGATTTAGTTTTGCAACAAGAGGTGATTTTGTACTCTACACCACCCCACTACTAACCATTATATTACATATACCCCACTATTCTTGAATTCCATCCGGTTATATGTTAGTGATATATTTGGTTTTCTTAATTTTCTCTATCCTATAAGTACGTGCTTTGTACCAATAAAAAACCTTTGTTCTATATTTATAAGAATCGATATTGCAATATCGATTATACTATAAATTTAGATTAATCCAAAATCACCAATTCCAACCTAATTTGCTTTCCTGAGATGCGCTTTTAAACATGATACTTTATAATTATAAAGGCATGAAAGTGTTATGAAAGCTGGAATTTCACTTTCCAATAGCTACATAGTGTTTGGAAACTAAGGATAAAATACAAACTCGAATATAAAATATATAAAGCTAATGACATCGGCACCATCGTCGTGTAAGTGGACGAACACCCTAAGGATTTGCATCGGCCTAGGCCTAAACCATCTAGTTTGCATATAACTGGGTGATCTGTACCCCATCCTAACTAAAAAGTACCAGAAAAATAATGTATGCATGGGGACTAGAGTAGAATGCATCTGTGTGGACTCCCTCGCCCATGTCATCTTAAAGATATCTAATTGGCCTCCTCAATCATATAGGGGGAGTACAAACCTGATTGTATGGCACATATGACCATTAGAGCTCTCCTTACCAAATGGTCTATAAAACTTAAATCCTAGCGATCTAGGAAATGCTAGCGACAAGTAGTATAGAGGAGACATATCATCTTGAATCTACACATCAGCCTGTTTACTTCCTCGACTTCCCCTTCAATGACGACCATGTCTCTGACAGCCCCCTTCCCATTATGGCTTCATTCGATAGCGAGTTATCTTCGTCTACATTCAAACCGAATGTAGGTAGGTTGCCTAGGTGTATCCAATAATCCTGTGGATTGAAGTCATCAAACATAAAAGTTTGATTAGCATATAACTAGAAAAAAAAAAAGTAATTGAAATAGCAATTGTATATACCATATAAATGCAGGAGGCCCCTTTAACTAAGTATGTATTTATAAGTAACTTATTAGTACCATGGGACGTAGTCAGGATGTACATTAGTTGGTGGTCGAACCTAGACGATTTGGTTTGGTCGTTCCTCCTACTATACTATCCAAGCTAGATGCCTAGTCACCCAATTTATCTCGATTCGCCCCCTCAAGTTAATTTCATATAGCCCCATCCATTGTTAGGGCGGGCTGGGATCTCCTAAATCTTGCCAAACTAACAAGCACACGGTCGGGATAATGCATCTCAATGATGTGGAAGCATATCAGTAAGACTTGGGCTAGCTACACACACTTCATCTGGACAATGAGCAAGGAGTCTGGCTACATCCTCATGTGTATAGGGAATCCAAACAACCTAAAGTAAAACATCATAATGAAGTTAAAAGAAAGTAACACTTCGGGAGTCAACAATTAACCAATTTTGGTTAAATACATACCTGTACCAGATGCTGTCGATCAAATAAATCACTATACTAGCCAATTACTTACGTGGACAGCTCAATAACATTGAACTCCACCACCAATGACTCATAAGTGGTCAATCGTCAACCACTAATGTAATCTTATGACATAAAAGGCGATGTGTAGGAAATGCTTTATGCCCACACCTAAAGATTCACTAATGGACCGCTAATCTCTCTACCCTAGAAGTGAGGTACAACTGGTAGTATAACCACGCCAAAAAGCTTCTCCCCAAGCATAGTGCTTGGCCATGGTAAGGTCCGATAGGAGAAGGAGGAAAAATGAGGTACACCATGTTGTTGGACTTATCCAAGAATAACATGCCCCCGATCACTGCATGATATGTGCCATTGTATAGTGTTATACCATAACGTCATCCGCATCAAAAGGCAAATCAGTGAAATTGTCCTTTAACTAGGACAATTTCAATTGCGTACCCATCATGGCATTCTTTGGTGGGGCGAATTCCTAGTAAGCAGTAGCATAACTCGCCCCACCCAATAGACACCATCACGCCTGTAACTACATTGCCATCACGCCTGTAACTACATTGCCATCAATAGGGAGACCAATAAGCAGAAATGTATCCTGTAACATCACCGTCATCTCGCCGGTGTACAAGTGAAATGTATGTATCCCTTCCCTCCATCGCTCAACCAGGGTGGTAATCAAGTGTTAGTCTAGTTATATGAAGGGAACCTATCGTACATCAATGAAATGTGATTACTTGAGATATGGAATCATGCAAGGATCTATCGCGATCTCCTTCTATCCTGTCACCTAAATATTGCTTCACATCTATGACACCTAAACCAATAGTTCTCTTGTGATCAAAGTAAAATAGCTAAAATTAGAGGACATTACACAAAATGAACATATCATAAGTTGTTTTCATACTCAGTTATGTCCTCCGACATCATACTCAGCTGTAGGGTAGGGTTAGGTTGGGTTGGGTTAGGGAGGAGGGGATATGTTATCGGTGGTGGGTTCACTTCATGAATGTTAATATAAAACTTTGTTTAAACTGTTAACTCCACCACATCCTATTGAGGAAGCCATTAGTTGTTGGACATCAAAATCATCGCTAACAGGAATGATACAAACATATCCCTACTCTTGCTTACAAAGGGGCATCTGTGAATCAACTCGACTCGGTGGGTCGTTATGTCAACTTGAAATCGATTACATATCAATCCATCCAACTGGTCATATATGGCCCCAAATGGAACTTCGATTACTATTCTCGAGCGCTTTCATACCGCACCTCATCCTCTCCTTCCACAATATTTTCACTAACATAATAAACTAACCTCATATTATCCATTTTACACCTGTTTCTATATATTAAATTCATAAACTTCAATGTATAAAAATAAAAATACTACCTTACACTAATAGACATACCCTACTAGATCTTATGAACACGTTACCTAATTTGATTTCACTATCATAATTCCTTAACGACACTAGATACATTACTTACTCCAATTGAACAAAATAAAGAAGTAACGCCACCTCATTACATCCCTAACGATAATTATTTGTTATATATATCACCTAATACACATGTATACATAAAATACAATAACGAAGATAAATTTACGCAAAGAAAAACTATATACACTTACATACAAAATATACTAACTAACGAATACAACGTTATAAAAACAAATTATACACACATATATATATATATATAATATATTAAGGAACACAAATTTATACAAAAAAATATTAAGCTTACTGACAATTGAGTATAGAAAAATATTCAATGCAGTATATGTTAGAGAAAACGCAACGGTTTGTCCCATCTTAAAAAATGCTAGTAGACAATAATGTACCTTAATATATTGAGTAAAAACACTAATTTGTTAAATATTTGTGCTTAAAACGAATTAAAACAAGAAAAAATGATACCTTTTCAACATAGATGTTTAAAGAGAGAAAGTGATGAGATTACGTGGATTATCTCCTCATTTCGAAAAATCTTCCTACACTTAGGATCTATACCATGCTCTTACTTCGAATCTACAATTGATTCACAAAAAAATGGATTGAAATGAAGAAATTTGGTTGAGAAGTGTCGACATGGTTTGAAAAAAGGAAATCAGAAAATAGAAGGAGGAAATATAGAATGAAGGGGGCATGGGTTAGGGAAGATGAAATGCCTATGAAAATCACTTCTTGAAGAGGTGATTTATAAGTCTCTTATAAATGGCTTCTTGAAGAGGTGATTTTGTTTGTAGTATTCTTGGAAAATTTTTCCCAAAAAATAGTATTTTTGTAATTTTTTTTACACTTTTTTCCTTTTCCAATAAAGTATAGGAAAATAAAAATAATAAATTGTAGTAAATCATTTAAAGTAAAAATGAAACCTTTCATCTAATAGTATTAAAAGTTGGATTTCTCTACATTTCGACCCTTTTTTAAGAGATCGGTCTACCCCTCAATCCTATTTTTTATTGAATATTTATTAGATTTAAACATTCAACAAATTGTGTTTTCAACTATTCAAATCTAATAGATATTAAATCAATGGTATGATGGAAGACTAAATTGTTCCTATCAAAATAAAGGACGAAATCATATAAACTCCTTAATAATATAATCTAATGCTATTATATGAATTTTGATGAGATAATGAAAAAAGTCATTTTATTTTTCAATGAAATAGTTGAGATGATGGAAGACAGTAAATTATTATTGAATATAAATTCATAGTATATAATATGGTTTATACATGAGTATAAAATAAACTGCTTCAATTTTGTATAACCATTTAATCATTTAATTTCATAAAATACTTATATTTTTCGTTTTACGATTTTGATCTTATTGCTATTAAAGATTATTTTCTTTGATCTGTATCTAAGAACATGCCTTTTACATAGAGATTGACACTTACAGAGTGGTGTGGGATAATGCATATGGGTATCTAAACTTTTGATTTTGGGTAATTTTGTATCCAAATATTGAAAACTTGATTTTAATGCTCGAAAATTGAAAATTTATTCATTTAGGTGTCTGCATTTAATAGATATTATATGCATGATATGTATTAAACAATTTGAAAACAAAAGTTTAGGCACTCAAGTTAAGAAATCTTCAATTTTCAAATACTAAAATTCAAGTTTTTAATGTTTTGGTACTAAACCGATCAAAATCAAAAGTTTACATGCTCTCATATGTATTATTTCGAGAGTTGCAATGCTTATATGATGGAATGCAATTTTTGAATTACTATGAAAATAGCATAAAAATTTCAACCTTTATATATAGCATCATTAATGTATATGTATAATTTGTTAAGTCTAATTATATCATATTAAAGTATGTAGTTTCAAAAACTCAATCATTTTTTATATTCCACTTTTTAATTGTACCACTAATGTACTTTCATAATTTTGTGTGTCAAATCATATCATATTATCATATCATATCATTAATACATATTTCATAATTATTTTATCATATTTAATATTATTTTGGAAGCAGTTGCCTTTTATAATTCTATTATAACAATTTGATCAAAATTGTTTAAATAATTCCATAATTGGATTTATTCAATAATTCATCTTAAGATGCTCATTTTATGAAAATCATATATATTGTATATAAGGGACAAAGAGAGGGTTTTTCTATATATCTTTTTTTATTGAATATTCAATGAGTCCTCTCTACGGAGTAATTCATTTTCTAGACCTTCTATTGCTCAAATAATTTTCTAATGTGATTTTTTATACTATATAAAAACATTTGACTATATCTAAATTTTAAATTTAAAAAAAAAAAACGTTATTCATACTAGTTAGGCTCTTTAACTAGAATATGTATAGATAATAGTTTTATAGCCTAATAGCATAAATACTGGTCTTTCTAAATGGAATGGACTTAGTTTAAATCCTTCCTATTTCATTATTATAATTACTAAAACAAAATTAAAAAAAAAGTTTATAGATAAACCTGAGTTAACGTCCCATTTCAATTGAAGCAAGCATTTGCATCCAACCATCTTCTTCCCGAGGTAGATTCATTATTCCCATATATAATTCCTTATGAGAGCATTAGTCCATAAGTCGTTCTTTATAAATTGTTAAATAATTCCATAATTGGATTTATTCAATAATTCATTATATATATATATATAAAAGTTTGAAATAAAAATATGTTAGATATATATATATATATAAGTTTGAAATAAAAATATGTTAAAGAGAGAGAGAGGGAGAGGAGAGGAAAGAAAGTTTTTTTATATATCTCTTTGAGAGCGGGAGGTATTCACCGCTCTGTAAAACCAGCCTCTCGCTGTATCCTCCACTCTAGGATTTAAGACATTCAGACCTTCGTCGACTGCGTGGGACCAACTCCAAGCTCGGAAACGGACAAGTGGGAAGCCACGCAGGCCCAATTCGCTGGGCAAGCTTATGTTCCATCAAATTATTTCGCTAGAGTTATAAGCCCACGATACTGGGATGGTTATTATTAAGGATGTATCTTTGTAGTCATTTGATCGATGCGAGACTCACGAAACTCCTTTTGCTTATTGAAAATTGTGCTCAAGGAACATTGTTCCAGGGGGCTCATTACCCAGGTTTTCCGCTTCATCTCTCTTTCCTTCTCGGGAAGCTGCATGTTCTAAGGGTCCTGTACGTGTTTACGTGTGAAAGATGATACTGCATGCAAGCTTGAGATGGAAGCAAATCATCTACATCATCTACTAATTGAAAACCTTTTAGGCATATGCTAAGAAGAATTTGTGTACTCCTATGATGGAGCTTTGAGGATTGCTGTCAGATTGATATCTTTGGATATCTAATTCATCTGCTTGAGATCAATAATTTATCTGTGCATTATTATGGATCTTCTATAGGTTTCATGGTACAAATAATGCTACTTAGTATAAACGCGTCCAAAGTAATAAAGTTTTTTATATTAAGGACAAGGTGTGCTACTAGGTAATAAAAATTCGTTCCAACTCTGTATTATAGAAAGTAATTAAGTGTTCTCAAAAATCACCCACCCTATATGGCGGTTTTTTTTTATTGTCCTTTGATACCTATTGGAACGGATAATGGATCTCTATATGGACCTAATTAATCCATAAAAGTTGAAAATCTTTTAGCTTTTTTTAATTTTCGTCTATTGTTATACATTTTCTTTTCTTTTCTATCAAATGATTAAGGGGGATCACAATCTAACATATACAAATCCATAGTGAGAATTTTTTTTCTCTGTTTTTTTATATTTTATTGGTATTATCATACTTCATAGATGCCGAACAATTAAATACAAGTTTATTTTGGTTTATTTTTCACTTGGTCTCTCATCCAAGTGTTAAATGTCTTTAATATGCTTCTTTCTTCCTACCTTAGAAAGTGAAAGAAATTAAGGGGATAGAAATTAATTTTTGGCATATTGACTGCTTCTTTTTCTTTCTTTTAGTGTAATGGTCATATGCATGTTGTGTGTATCACATGCTAGCCTAAGAGAAGTGACATTATAGTACGAGGGATGAGTGAGAGAGATGTAGTAGGGATGAAGAGCAAGCTATCTTAATTGACTCAAACACATCGTGTGACAAGTTGGGGGAAAGCTCGATTACATCCAACCTCAAAATTTATGGTGAATAGTATTACGTTTTTGAAATGATTAAGTTTTTGATCTTTTGAGGAGTGGAATATGGCAACGTGATAGCATTTGTGTTAGATTTTCTCTTATCCAAATGACATAGGAGGTTGAGTATTTATAGAGGATAGGTGTTGGTTCCATCCATCAAATGATGATGATGATGATGAATAGTCAAAATGAGTTCCTTCATAAATGGATTGCCAAATGGTCTCCATATAGATTCAAGCTTAGTAAAGACTTTTATAATATGTGAGCCAAAATGAAAAAAATTGGTACCGAGCAAACCAATTTAATAAATCTCTCTCTAAACTCATCATGTCAAATTTTTCTTAACCATATTAAAATATAAACTTGATTCTCTCAACCCTATCACCTTAGCACAAAGAATGAAATCCATTCAACTAATGAGCTCAAAACTCATGATGGGATTTAGCCCTTTAGGGTAGACAAATAGATTCTAGGAAACATGAATTTTTTTATAGACCAATTGCTTTCCATTCCGTCCGGTCTTTATCCACACAAAAACCTAGGTAAAAAAGATAGATATAAATACATTCCACAACAATAAGAAGATTTCGGAATATAATAATATGATAAACCAATAAATTTATGATATTGGAATAGATATAAAATCAAATATAAAATGAAAAAATTATGCTTCAGAGAATAAATATTTGGGATCAAGTTTAAGCACAGATAAAACTTTTATGTGATTGAAAATAGAGATGAAGTTTATATTAAAATGGTTCAATTATAAAATATATTGTTAAATCGCTATTTTTTATAAATGACATGGCACGTTATTAAATTAGGACGCCAACATTGGTAAATGCACCACTGTGCATGTGTAACGTGACACCACCAAGGCATCTTTTTCCTCTCTAATTTAGGGTCTCAGGTTTTCCCCTCTTTCCGCTTGATTTCGGTTCGTTTTGATTCAAATCGAATTCAAAATAATGAATGGGTTAATATTAAGCTAATAAAACTAACTCCAATGTGTGCGCGGTATTTCTTATTGAGTTCCATTCATACCTTATGAGGTTTTTTATCTCAGGTACTAAGGCTTTTGATGATATCAATTGTTGTGGACTCTAGATGGTGCAGAGCGTGATGATAGTTAGACCCGCTGCTTTAGCTTCCAGTGTGGACTTGGGCTTAATCTTATTCTTATAATGAGATTGAATTTTAGATTTCAAATGATGTTGGAGATTATTTTAATATGGTTCAACAATAGATCCTCACAAGTTAACCTTGATTGATAATTTCAATCTTCAATGCATTTTTCTATAATTCTATCCTTTTTTTTTTTATATAAAATCAGTCTAATGTTTTATTCCACCATTAATTTGTTTTTTTTTTTTAAATCTAGACCATTCAATAAATTGCAAATTCAATTATTCCAATATAAAGAAGTGTAAATGAATTGTACAAATTGCGAATTCAATTATTCGAATATAAAAAAGTGTAAATGAATCATGAAATGGACAGTTGGACCAATACCGTCAAAATAAAAGACAAGACCGTAGAATTTTCTATTTTCAAGTAATATAAAATTTGAAGTATTTGAGGGCTTACTACTTATAAATCTATGGATTTTTGGTAACATAATATGTATATCCTAACTGCAAGGACCCTACATATTGCTTAGAACAGAAAAGCACGAGTGATTAGTTAAGTATAAAAATAATTCTAAGCCTCGTAACTCGATTGATCCAAATTATTACAGAAACTTTAGAGCGATCATGAAAGGTGTTCGATAAAGTCCGAATTTTTATGATGAAGTTAGGAATATGAGTAAAAGCCACTCCACAAGTTTGGGATTTTAAAAATAAAATAAGTAAATATTATATTAATAAGATATATATATATATTATTTATTATCTATCGAAAACCATGAAACAAGTTTCAATAATTAACGAATTACTAGAGGTAAATTATATTCACACTAAAAATCATAAAATAACATAAATAATATTTAGGAGTATTTATTTGCATTAAATGTGATTTTATATGTAGGGAAATAACTTTGAAATTTCTTAAAATGCCTAATTTATACTAGGATAAATATAGAAAATTAATTTAAAAAATTATAGATTATATGGTAGTATGATTTAGGGCATAGTAGGCTAGTACTCAATTTTAGTTAGCTTTAAGATGGGTTAAGGACACTTAGTATGATGGGATATAAGAAGGGCAATGACACTTGGCTACAAAACAAATTGTTAACGAACCCAAACCATTTTTATAAATTCAAACCTTCACTCCTATAGTTTATTTGGACAACTTAGAATCCAAGAAAAATAGAGAGGGTTTAGACAACTTAAAAGGATTTTAGGAGAAATTTACAAAAATAGGTGTAATTAAGGGTGAATTAGAGTACTCGAGTGTAGAGAGTTATTAAAAATAAGACAAGACCAATGTCTAAAGGTGGACCCCATACCTTGCTTAGCCAACAATGGGGTGATGATTGGTGGGTGGTTGCAATAGTGTTTTCTAGTAAGTGCGTCAACTTACCTCATTTTCATAAAATTACTAAAAGTAGCAATATTACATCAAAAAAATTATGAAAAATTGTATTCTAACCTATTTTTACATATAGGTTCTACAAAAAATATTATTTTGTTGAAATATCTCGCCCTTAAGAATCACCTAAAACGAAGATAATTTTCTCTTATGTTTTCCAGACCCTTAACAATCTTGTTTTTACTCTAAAACTCTTTTGTAAAATACTTATAATATGTATAAAATTGCTACAAAGAGTTTTTCATAAAAAAATATTTCATAAATTATCTATTTTTAGGCTCTAAAATTCTATTAAATAGCTAATTTATCAGAATATACTTAATGGTTTTTGGAGAATTTGACTTAGATTCTGATTTGGTTGATATTTTTGGTATATTGTAATATTAAATAATGTTAAGGGATCAATTTGTGGTGCTGGAAGTGTTAGATCTAAACATTGAAGACTTGGATGTTAAAATATAAGGAATATGTGAATTATTTAAATATTAAGAA
>JAMXBC010000826.1:0-13229 GCA_024138005.1 Lumnitzera racemosa | reverse complement strand
TTTTTGGGGGGGAAAACTTGGGCCCTTTGCATGCTGAGAAGGAGTGGCGGGGTTAAGTTGTGCTGTTACTGGTGGTGGCCCCTCCAGGCTGCTGCTTTTTTAAAATTTCAAATGGAGATTTGACTTTGTTTCTGCGAAGGGAAAGTCTTTGGTTTAAAGTTGCTGCTGTTACATGGATGGTGGTCATACAAATCTATTTGTCTTCAATTCAAGATGGAGAGTGACTTTTTTCCTATCCAAAGATAGGTCGGCTCGGATCGAGGTGGGTTGCGACAAAGGTTGAGCAATGGCCAAACAAACTTCGCTAAAAAATTCGAGTGACCTTTCAAGCGGGGACTTTGATTTTCATGACTTTTTATTGGCAAAATGGGGATGGCGGGGGGGGGTGTTCTAGGGCAAGGATGGGGGGGGATCAGTGTTGGGTCGCGTTCAGTTGGGGGGCCCATCTGGGTGTGCGCGTATGGGTTGTGGTTCCTATGTACAGTGGTAGTGAGGGGTGGTTGATGAAGAGAGGTTAAGGTGGTGTGGATCATATCGTGTACCGTCTTGGGGGCTGTGGGCCGAGGGGGTCGATTAAGGGGGTTTAGGTTGGGTTTGCTTGATGGTTTGGTTTGCAAGGGTTTGAAGGAGAAAAGGTCGGAGGGGGGCCTCGATGGTTTGTTGTCGAGTGGATTGAAAGAGGAGGGGAATGGCCTGGTGTTGTTTGTTGAGGGAGGTAGTGTAAGATTCAAACCCCCATGATCTAAAAATTTAAATTAATCTAGAACTTCGATCTTATCCGTTGGGCCCGTTGGCTGCAACTTGACTTTAAATAAATTTAAAATTTTTATTTAAACTATCGTTCCTAAAAAAATTTTTTTTTAATAAACTAAAATAAAATAATGACTCTAAAAAAAATTACTTCCCTAAAAATATTAAAACTCTTTTAAAAAATTTTTTTTTTCTTTTTTTTTTTGGTATTTTCATCATTTTTAAAATTTTTTTATTTTTATCTTTTATTAATTAAAATTTTTTTTTGTTTTTTTGTTTTTAATTGGGGCCCCTTTTGAAAAAATAAAAAATTAAATTAAAAAAATCAGGTGTTACAATACCCAAAATAAACTAACTTCGTTGCTAGCCGATTTTGAGCTATCGAGACCCTAACTTAGGGCATCAAACACCCTTCAATACTTAAGCTTTGACCAAAAATAGACTAATTTAGTTTAAATTGTTGACTCTTTTTTGACCTCACCAAATGAATTATTTGCTACAAATTACCCAAGGATTTTTTATAACTTAGTTGCCGCTTAAAAGGGTTCCCAATCCCCTCTTGATAGT
Organism: Lumnitzera racemosa; assembly: GCA_024138005.1. Classification (NCBI taxonomy): domain Eukaryota; kingdom Viridiplantae; phylum Streptophyta; class Magnoliopsida; order Myrtales; family Combretaceae; genus Lumnitzera; species Lumnitzera racemosa. The sequence continues at coordinate 11,912 of JAMXBC010000826.1, read as the reverse complement.
ATCTTTAACACAATTTTCTAGAAGAATTTTCCTTACTTTTTCTGAAAAAAAAATATTTTTTTTTGCCCTTTTTCCCCTTTTTAGTATGTTTATGTATTCCATTTGAAAAATTACCCTTTTATCATTTCCATTTTTGCCTTAAAACCCTTAATGGGGGTTGTATATAAGCCCCATTAACTTATACAAAAACAAACATTTTGATCATTAATTATTACAAGTCTTTTTTTCTTAAGTAACCTTGTGTTCTCCTTCATCCCCCCCCCCCCTTAACTTTTTATATTTTTTTTGGAAGGGAAAATAGAGCAAAAAACCCTAATTTGGCATTTGTAAATCATATCGATTGCTTTTAGTTTAAGCTAAGTAGGATAATTTGGTTTTATATCTGATTGTTGCGCCTGGATTTTTTAAATTTCCCTTTTGTTTCTTTCTTTCCCTTTTTCATTAGGTATTCTTGATGTATGAACCCAAGAGCTAGCTTCTTGGGTTAGTGTACGGTTATGTTACGTCCGAAGTCGCAAGTCGTAACAGCCGCCGTAAAAAACCATTCTTGATAGTAATTGGCCTAAGTACCTACATAGACATGATCTAACAAGGCGTAGAGGTCTTGCTTTTGAAGTAAATAGTCTGATTAAAAGTTTAACTATAATTAAGAAATTTACAAATTTCTAAGAAAAATTATAATTTTTTGAAAAGTCCATAGAACTTCTTAAGAATTCATATATTCAAATGTTAACTAATTTACAAAAAAAAACTATAGTCTTCATCCTTAACTTAAGGATACTTGTTCCCAAAAATTTTATAAGAAAATTGATTTTAAACCCTAGCTTCAAAAGGACAAAACCTTGGGTAATTGTGGGGTAGCATAATACTTGAAGGTTCAGAAAATCGGACCTGCAAAAGGATTTATAAGGGTAGAGCAATATAGCTTAGTAAGTTGAATTGGAGACTCATGAATGTATATAAGCAAAAAAAGATTATCAAGCAATTATTTTTATGCAATGCAACAATCAAGTTCATCGCAACAACGAGTCGGTCGTTGTGAAATCAGAAAAATTTTCCCCATTCTAATTGGGCGAAGGTTTCCATGTTATGAAAGCGCTCTAACCAAACTCAGGTTGTGCAATGGGCCCTCGTCCTCCGCGACTACCTGAAATTGACTTCCCCCTCGCCGCGACCTCCTCCCCTGTCATTAGTTCGTTTAAGGGAAAAGAAGAGCTTTATGCAATTTGCGCTACCCCTTTCGAAGGGGTCTTTTTTATTTGGTTGGAAAACCCAAATAACCCCTTTAACGGGTTGCAATGCAGGGCTTTTTTGGTCTTTAAAAGTAAATAAGATTAATTTCTTTTAGGGTTTTCAAAAAATTTCACCCAATTCATCATAACACATAATCCATATATCAAAATTTTCAGACGAATTAGTAATAAAAATACATATATGAAAAAATTCAATCAAAACCCATATATAACCCTAAGTCTTAAAGTACCATAAAACTGTATCTTTACATAAGAATAACCCAAAATTACTTAGTTTTCTCAATCCCCCCGACATTTAGTTGTAAGCGATTCGTCTCTAGGTTCCTTAATAAAAATAGGTCTTTTTAGTTTTATATTTTAAGGATTATATCTAAGTTATAATTTAAAACTTTTTTTTTAGTATATCTATTATTACTAATAATTCTTTCTATTATTTCAAGGTTCAAACCCTAAATTAAATTTATTTTTGATTTTTAAAGTCCAAAATTTGCTCAAATCCAATGTAAAATTTAACCAAAACTCGAGTATTAAAAAATATCCTATTGGGTCTTATTTAGTATTCTAAACTATTCGGACAGCTATTCTAATTGGGGTATCGATTTATTCTCGATGTAAGAAAATTTACATTTTTTACAATTACCTAAAATTAAATTTATTTTAAAATTTAGTATTTTCTGTTTTTATTAAATATTATCTAAAACCTAATTTTTTTAGTTTTATTAATTTTCAATTCCACATATTACAATTTTTAAAAAACTACCAAATTTCCAAAAATTAACATATTAATACCCCAAAAGGCTAGAATTAGGTTTTCACTTAGAGTTAAAAGCCCTAAACATCTAATTTCCCATCAAAATCAGTAATTGTTTTAAAATCACCTAATTAACCCAAAATTACCTAACTTTTCCATCTTTTAGGGCAAAAAATTAATTTAAAAAATTTTAAATTAATTTTGAAAAAGGGTTTCATAGCACTTTTCTAATCACAGGCATTTCAAAAAAAATTGGCTCAACATTACATCCTAAGCTATTTTTTTAGTTCTAATCACGCCGGTTTTGTTTAATTTTTTTTAAAACCCTATATTTTCAAAGTGATTAAACAAAATCACTTTTTTTTCCCTAAATCTACATACAATAAAAACCTCAGATAATAGTTTAAAATTTTTTGGGCAAAAAAAATTTTTTTACAAATTATAAAAAATTTGGGCAAATAAGGGACTCACCTGTTCGATGCTTTTTTGGCCGCTAACCCCCGATCCAAGTGTGTCGACCGACCCTAGACGGTAGGGTAAAATTTGGGTGGTGGTGGTGGTTGGGCCTTGGTGGTATTGAGGTATGGATTTGGCTCACTAGCCCAACTACACATTTTCCTTTCCTTTTTTTTTTTTAATTTTCTCTTAATTTTTGAAGTTCCCTTTTTTTTTTTTCTGTTCTAAATGTCAAGGAGTTTCATAAATTTTTTCTCTTTTTTTATAGACGTTTTTGGAAATTTAAATATGCATTAATTAGACATGACATTCCCCCTTTTTCCCTTGTTTTTTTGGCTTTTTGTTATTAATTTTCTAATTGGATAATTTTTTTTTTTTAAATCCTAACCTACCATGCCCCAAATTTTGCATCTTTCCATCCCCTTTGATTTTTTTCTCATTTTCCCAATTAATTAATAATTTTTTTTAATTATTTATAAGTTTTTAGCCAATTTAAGAAATTTCGCTTTTTTTCTCAAACCAAAAAAACAGTGGGGTACTGTGAACATTCCTAATTATTATTTAGGTCATTCTAAAAATTTTTTGTAAAAATTAATCTATTTATAGGTTTTATTATTATTTGATTACACTTTGCCTTTTTTAATTGGAATTTGTTTACTTAAAATTTGAAAATTTTTATAGTTTATTTTTTTACTTTTTTCTTAAATTCAAGTTTTGGGACATTTTTCCCCCCTAATATTTTCTCAATATTTTAAATTTGGGTTTTGATCGAACCCTTTAATAAACCCGTCCAAAACCCTTGTTTCTAAGTTAAAACCCTAGGGTTCTTGACTTAACTTTAGGGCTTACAGCTTCGGAAGGAGTTGTGAAGTCACAATGAATTTTTGGTTATGTTTACTGTTAGTGGTTTGGTTCCTTTGTAGTTGTTTGAAATGATTTTTGAGTGAAGAAAGTTTTTAAAAGTTGTGAGCGAGAAGTAAAGATTGTGTATTGGTAAGTATAGTTCCTATTTTTATTTTGTTTTTCACAAGAAAATAGAGAAAATTCATTTTATTATAATCGAGTGGGTATGGGAGTGTTGAAGTTGTTGAGTGATTAGTGGGGTTTTTGGGGTTTGTAAGAGAAGTGTTTGTTGTGTATTTGTTGTCACCTATTGGAGAAGAATTAATTTATGTTGGTTTAAAGTATTAAGGTGTTTTTGTGACCTAAGTATTGGTGCTCATGATAGCCATGGTTAAAAATGGTAGTAATCCCTTGGGCTAGTCGATGATAAACTTAAAAAAATACTAAATTTTGAGAGTTTGTTATTGCATGCAAGCAAAAAGTGAAACCCACAAAGTGTATCTATCATAATCCATTTTTTAAATTTTTGAGAGGCAATATGGCTAGGGGGGTGGTAATGCTTAATTTTTTGCCATCGAGTTGGGGGTTTTAAAAACCAAATTGCTAAATAAAGGTGCAGTTAGAAGGATGGAGGGATGTTATGAGGAAGATGTGGGGTTAACGGAGAGGAAGATGAAGATTTTAAATTTTACCAAAAAAAGAGCTCGGCACTAAGCTATCAAGGGCTTTGATATGTTAAAGGTCTAAACCCTATCCTTCAGTGGAAAGGGGAGTGCAAATGAATTTTTTTAAAGGGGAAAGAGAAGGATTTGACTTTTTTGACTTTGATGTATTTAAGGGTTTGACTTACTGCCTTGAATTTCTTACAATGCTACCATGTAGTAAAAGAATCTAAAATTAGCTAAAGAAAGAGATGGTAACGAGGGGCAAATTAAGAATAATGAGGATTGTTGAAGGGAGATTGCCCAAAAGATTTATCTGTAAGATCCCTTGCTAAAGTTGCAAGGCTTCCTAAGGAAATAATGTTTTGACATATGAGAGAAATTTTTTTTTTGTTGGTTCAATAGAATGGGTGAACCAGAGGTCGCTTTTGTCAAGGTTCATTTTTAGACTCAATATGGTTCGAAAATTGTAGAGGTCCAAAGGTTTTACCCTTAAAATAGCATAGAGGGTTGAAAAGAGAGGAAAAATGCTTTAGCAAAAATTGGGGGCCGAGGTTTCCTGGCTCCTCTTCATTGGGCTTCTCTGCCAAATTTAGGAAAAAAATGACCAAAATAATGATATAAATGAGCCCGAAAAAACCCAGTTGAAGATAAGTTAACCTTGACGACTAGGAAAAAAAAGACCCCTTGATGAAAAAATGAGTAGTGCTTTAAATGCTTGGGGTTTTTGGTACATGGTTGGGAGTGTTCAAATTTCGTTTTATAGAGTTTGAGGAGATGAGTGGATGCATCGATAAAGAGCGTAGAGGAGGAGAAGAATAGAAAGAGGTTTTAACCCAAGGGGAAGAGGAACCCCTAATCTAGTCGACTCGGGGAAGAAGTGTAACGTTAATATTTGATGAGTGTTTTGGGGTCCCTTTTTGAGCTTCATAAAAGACAAAAGGGAAAATTTTTTTCATCCAAGTATACCTGAAAGGCAATTGTGCACTAACATTTTGGAGGAGGGGCTTACCAAATTGTCGCTTTTTCCTTTGTGCAAAGGTTGGATTGCTGACCTCTAAGCCCTTTCCCTTTTAAACTATATTGGCTTCATGATAAGGGTACTTTACCGTCATTGAAATTAGTGTACCTTTTGGTTTAGAATGTGTATAAGAATAAGGGTATGTGAGTTGTTCCTATGGGGCTTCACATTTTTTACTGTTTAAAGCTTTTGAAAGAGGACATATAAACCGCCATATGTCTTTAGTCTCTAATGATGGGTTTTGGATAAAATTTACTAAAAACTCTAATATTACTATAAAAGTCTCCAAAAAATTTATACAATTAAATTTTTAAATAATGCTAGAAAACTTCTAGTTAATAAGTATTGCAGTTCAATCAATCATGTACAATAAATTAAAAATCTTTCAATTTAATTTTTTTGGTTTTTTTCAAAAAACCTATGTTGTCCTCACTTTTTCCCTTCCCAAGGTAATAACAATTACTTCATAAAAATTTTTGAAGTAAAAAAATACAATGTAAGTCCCGTATTTGAAAATATGTAAAGTAAACCAAAGCCCCGTTGTAAAAACAAACCCATGTGCGTGATCAAAGATAATATTCACATGCATAGGAAAACAGCAATAAATAAATCTATAATTCATGAATTTCATTGCATTTAAGTGTCATTAAACACACAATAACGGGCCCTTTACAATTAAAACATCACAATTTTTATACAATTAAGTTTGGGTTGATTTTTAGGGTTCTCTATAACCCCAAATTGGATATGCCTCTTTTGGGCCCCTTACAACATCCTATCTTTAGTGTGCCTCTTCAGGTCCTCTACAATACCCAATTTTTTTAGATCATTTCCAAGCGAGACTCTACTAAGGATACGCATTATAAGAATCTTAAGTTGCTCCCTAGGGAAACTGTACTTTTAGCCCCCAGTGAGCCAAACACAAGCCACAAAAAAAAAATAAGCCGGATATGCATTTAATTCTTTTTTTAAAATTTTTTATCTTAAAAAAAACATACAAAAAGTAAGTGTCACGTATATTTAATTTGGAAAACCGTTACCCAAAAAATCAAGCCCAAAATTTTAAATTTTAGAAATAATAAATATTTATCAAATCCTTTAAAAAAATGAATAAATGTTGTCTCTTGGCTAAAAACACTTTTAGCATTTAAATTCCTTAAAATTACTTAATGATACATTTAAAAAGGGTTTACTTTTGAAGTAAAAAGGAATAAAAAAAAAAGAGGAAAAAATTAGCCTAAAGGAGTAAAAATTATGACATAGCATGACACGTTAAGGATACGTTGTGTCTTTTGATTGGTAACTTTTGGTCTATCAAATTTACATCACCTTGCAAAGGACTGACTAGGGATTTGATCGTATTTGGTGTATCGGTTTCTGCTCTCCTTTTCGTTTTTGCCTAAAAAACCCTTTTTAACCCAGCACAACACTCCAATACCCCCAATACATGGATCAAAATACCTTTAAATTTTTAAAAGCTTAACTCTCAACATATCTCTCAATACACCCCTTATTTTCAATTTTTAACTTTATTTCAAACAAAACTTTATAAAAATTCTATCATGTATTTTACTAACAAAATCTCTTAAACTTGTTAAAGAAAAAAAGAAATGAGTTTAAAATCACAAGATAATAAAATTAAATTTTGACAATCTTTTTTGGGTTTTGTTTTTCCTTGGGATACCAAAATTTAAAAAATCAATACAAAAAATTTTAACCTTCATAAAGAAAAATTTAATTTCACAAAACAAATCTTCACTTAAAAATATCCCCTTTTTAGGTTGCTAAACTTTTACATTTCTATTCTCCCTGTGGTACCTTATCTCATAAAAAAAAAATTTTCATTAATCCAAAATTTTCCTCTTTTTTAAAAAAAGGAAAAAAATAGAATTCCCTATCCTTGGGGTTTCGGAGTTTATAGGAAAAAGAGTTTAATTTTAATGCACAAGGTTAAATTTGTCACAAGTTAGGTTAAAAACTTGGTTTTGATCTCTTTTCAAAATCGTTAATATCCTTTTTACCTGGTTAAGACCTTATACTCCTTTCTCAAAACTTAAGTACCTTTTATTTTTTGATGTTAATTAATTACTCCTTTTTTTTTTCTTGGGTTTTTACAGTTACTTAGAAGGATTGGTTGTTTGGTTGATGTGTTACTTATGGGATATTAAAACACCTTGCCTTTTTTTAAGGATGGAAGAAGACCTACTATAAATATGGCACCAACCTGGTGAATGAGATCTTAAAATAGTTTACCTGAGCAAGCAAAAAGAAAGCCCTTGTGAGAGCCAAAAAAAAAAGCTTTGAGCTGGGAAGGTAAAGGCTTATGTTTTTATTAAATTTGAAAATTGTTAGAGATGAGAAATCTGGAAAATGTCACCAAAGAGATTGAAAATTGTTGATAAGTTTTTTACCTTTCCCCCAAAAATTTCCCCAAAGGGGTTATTTCAGTTTAAGGATAGAACTGTTTTATCTACAGCCGGGCAGCCTTGCTAAATACTTGCCTATAACTGAATTTGGCAGGCTTTGAGCTAAAAAGACAAGTAATTTGGGTTTGTGAGAGAGACATGAGTCTTTAGTTGTATTGTTGATAAAGTTTAAAATTACAATTTATCTTCTCTAAAATAGCACTTTCAGCATTTTATGGAGTTTTACTATTTTTCTTTGGTTAAAATGGCCCAAAAAGCATGTATTTGGAAATTTTGTTTAAAATTTAGAAAAAGGGTCACAATTTTTAAAGGATTTTAAAAAAGTCTGTTTTAAATATTGCTGTTCTTGGGAGAAATTTTACTGTAATGTTTAATTTTAGTTTCAAGTTTTTAATTTTTGACAGTTGCCCAAAATCTTGTTTTCGCACAATATAACGGCCAATAGCATTGAGGCCTGAACAGTAATTGTTAGCAAAAAGTCTTGATAAACCCAAAAACTAGATGATAGTAAGAGCTCACTTAATCCATGAGCAGTCAAGGAATTATGCAGTTTGAGGATTGAGCTTCTTTGGTAACTCAGTGAAGATTCCATAAAATGATCACCTTGCAATTTCATGACCAAACTAGTGGGAAAAGCCAGCCATTGTGTTCTCCCAAAAAAGTTCAGCGCCCCAACTAGTTCACTTGAAAAAGAATCCAAACCCGGCCATTTGGTAACCATTGACTTGTTTGGGAATTGGACTTAATTGTAGTCATGTTTCAAAGTGTAGCAGGTTAATGATTTAAGCAATTTAGCTAAGAAATAATTGGAGTAACTTGATAAGAAGGATTTCAAAAATTTTCCAAGCAACTCAACAGCCCTAGCCTCCTCTTAACTAAATCGAATTGGAAAAAGCAGTGACTTTTTTTTTTGAACGAAATTACAGTCTAGCCTGAAAAGTCAAACAAACCAGAGTTACCCCTTATGATAAAGTACAACCGCCCCTTTAAAGTGAAGGCAAGAGATTGATTTTCATTTAGATTTGGAGCTATTAGCAATTGAAAATAGCAGCTACGTTTTGAGGTTGCCTGGGGGTTTTCCCAAAAATTTTATTAAGAAGAGTTAGATCACATCCGCTTGGGGTTTTTGGTAAAATTGACTAAAAAAATTTGGGGGATGGACTTCAAAATTTCAGCAGGTCGCACAACTTTGCATGTGTTTGAATTTCAAAAATTCGGATTTTTAAAAACAACAGCTGCTGAAAAATTTAATTTAACAAAGACAAAAAGAGCACCAACCCGCAATTCTTCCGTGAACTAAGTGCAATAGCGCTTATGCATTCCCTTCCCGACTTGAGGGCCCTATTTAGGGGCCGTGACTCATTTCATAACAAATTGTGAGACCAAATTGATTTGAAGCAACTCAATGAAGCAATTTCCTAACATGAAAGTAGTAGGGGGGAGGGCATTAGACATAGCTCCATTCCTTTATAGCATTAGAAGATAGGCCTAAAAAAAGTAGATCAATAAGCTGAGACTTGTTTTTTTGGTGATTAGAGTTTAGGGCTACTGGAGAACCCTTTGGGGGGCTTTATGTTTCATTTAGGAGCACTAAGCTAAGCAACCTAAGGCAGCAGTTAAAGCCAAAAAGCAACTGCATCCACCAACTGCAAAAATTAATTTATTCGGCCAAAAGCTACAGCATGTGGTTTTTCCCCGCTAAAAACAAAATCCAAAACCAAGCTTTAACTGCTATAGAAAAGCAGCTTATTGCATTTGTATATGATAGCACCAAAAAAGGGGCTCTAAAAGGCGTACCAAATTACACATGCTGCGCTCCCTATGAAGAACCAGCATCTGCGCAACTAATTCAGCATGGGGACACTCTAAGCTCCACTTTAAGATCCGCCAAGCTAAACCCAATCTGCATACTTTCAAAAAAAATTTTAAAACTCCTTGAAAAATTGGGTAATTAAATTAACATCAAAGCACAACACGAATATATTTTCACTCATTTATTTTTTTTACATTAGCTTATTAATTTTTGGTTTGTTTTACTGCAGATAATGGACTTTTAAATTCAAAAAAACCAAAACCCGGGTTTCTTCCCCAAAGAAAGCCCCTTCAGAAATAGAACAATCCATTTATATCCAAATTGCACAAATAAACGGTGTTTAGCTTTTAAATTCCTAAATTGAGCATGCTTATCACATAAAAATCGAGAAGAAAATTTCATTCATTACTATAGAAAGGACGGGCTTATGAATTTTGACCGTTTGTTTTTTTTTGGGTTGTATGTTTCCCCAGCAGAACTTTAGCCGATAACTCGATTTTAATAGCTGAAACCCGGTGCCAAAACGCAATCCCTTAACAGTAAGAAACTCGAGCTTACTCCAATTGAATTTGCAGTAGTAGACGTGGTAAATCCAAGCCAATCAAGCCACTGGCCCAACAAGTTTGATTTTTTGGGCAGGACCTTGCTCCATGCGAGAAACCCCCCCCCTTTACAACCCCGAAACAGTAGCAGCTACAACATTCGGGTCCAAAACAGGTGTTCTTGTACAAAAAAGCGCAATCAAAAAATTGTCCCAACACGTGACCAGCGCTGCAGGGGCCGTAAAAAAACCCCTCCCCAAAGTAAAAGCTTCATTTCTGTTCTTGTTTGAGCATTCCCGTTGCAACAGCTCAATCCACTTTCAGTAGGCCGAGAAGATTTTAAACGTGACAGCAGAAATTAATGAGGCCGACAAAGAACAATCAAGGCCTGAACCCCAAAAGCAATTTCGCAAGCAAAATGCAGCTGACGTGAAATCAATAGAGCAAAAATTTTTTAGAAATTCCACACAAACAGGTAAGAACAGTGTTGCTAAGTTAAAAAACGGGAGTTAGTAGCTATTGAAGTACAAAAGTAGCAAACGTGACCGAGCTAGGATCCCTTTTTTTAAAAAATGCAAACAACTAAAACAGTCCAAGTCCAATATGCACAGCATAAAAGGGCCTTATTTTGGATACCGCAACAAAAAAAAGAATTCGGCCCTTCTCCTTGTCAAGGCCTTGTATTTCAATTTCTTTTTCTCTATTCGAGTCCTTTTAATTCTTTTTCTCTACTTCAAGTCCCGAAATGCAAGTGACAGTCGCTTTTTTTTACGTAAAACACGCACGTGGGGGGCCCCCAAAAAAAATAAAAAAAAAAAAAGTATTAATTTACGCAGCTGCCCCTCTTTGCAAGTGGGGGCCCCATAAAAAAACAGCCTACTGTTTTCTTGACAGCAAAAAGAAGCCCCCGTAAAATTTCTGTTCCAAAACCAGCCACAATTTGGGGATATCCCCCAACCGAGTGAGGGTTTATGAGAAAGAGGGTAGGAAAAAAGGGGCAAAAAGAAAAGAAAGGAGTTTACGAAAAGATGAAGCGTAGTGGAGAAAGAAAAGAGGGAGAACATCTTATCTTGGGATTTTTTTTTTAGGTACTTTTTAAGGGACAGAAATTTCATTTTTTGTTTACTTTTTTAATTTTAGTATGTTTTTTTTAATTTAAGACTCTAAATCATTAAAAAATTGTTTCAAGTTCTAAATGAATAAAAAATTTTCCCAATTTTTTATCAAGTTTCAGAATTGAATATCTGATTAAGGTGTTTTTTTTTTTATTTCAATTTATATTATCTTTATTTTATTTGGGTTTTTTGATGTGTATTATATTAATTTTTTTAAGTTTTTTATTGATGATTTGTTTAGTTGTGTTTTTGTGTATTATTTTGATATCAATATTTAAATTTTGAGTATTTTTTATTTTATTTATCATTAGTTATTTATTATTTAACACCTTTTTAATAGATAGAATTATATAATATCCCAAAGGTTTCGTAAATCGTATTTAAAAATAACTTAATGTTTTAAAAAGCTCGTCTAAGAATATGGGCTTTTAATTAAATTTATAACCCCCATAACCCCTTTGGAAATATGGTTCGAAAACCCTATTTTCATAGAATAATAATTTCGGTTACACGAATTATTTTATATCGTTTAAGTAGATATATTGTTTGGTAGGGAAATTTTTATGATCGGCCCAGATTCCAGTTCTTTTTATAAAATAAGCCTTTTTTTTAACCTGCTGTATTAAATTTATCGTTTATATGGCCCTCGACTAGGTTTAAAAAAACCATTTTTTTTTAAAAGTAAAGGGTTTCTTTGAAGTCACAATTTAATGAGTCAGGAAAAAAAAAAAAGTAAATTTAACCAATTTGGTGATTGGTTATAACTTGCCCTAATATTTAAAAAAAAAAATTTTGAAATAGCTTTTTTAAAATTTGAGATTTAGGTATGGGGGTCAAAGATTTAAAACCCAGGATACCATTAAAATTTTCCAAATTAGAATTTAAAAATTTAAAAATTTCTTTTTAAATTTTTAAAGATAAGACTTTATTTAATTCTCTAATTGGAAACAAAACAAATAAAACTAAAAGAAAAGGGAAAATAGTTTTTTTTTTTTTTTGTTTTTTACCCCTTACCTTGTAGTGTCTATTA
>JAMXBC010000825.1:0-13254 GCA_024138005.1 Lumnitzera racemosa | reverse complement strand
CAAAAAAAGGGGGGGGTTTTTATTTAATTTTAAAATTTTAAAAATTTTAAATTTTGGATTAAATTTTAAAATTTAAATTTAAAATTTTTTTTTTGGGGGGGGGGGGAAAAAATTTTTTTTTTTTTTTTTTAAAAAAAAGGGTTTTTTAAAAAAAAAAAATTTTTTTTTTAAAAATTTTCCGGGCCCCCTTTTTTTAAAAATTTTTTTAAAATTTTGGGGGGGTTTTGTTTTTTTTTTTTAAAAAGGAAACCCCTTTTTTAAAAAAAATTTTTAATTTTTTCAAAAATTTTTTTAAAAAAAAAAGGGGGGAAAATTTAAATTTTTAAAAATTTCCCAAAAAAAAGGGGGGGAAAAAAAAAAAGGGGAAAAATTAAAAAAAAATTTCCCAAAAAAAAAATTTTTTTTTAAAAAAAAATTTGGGGTTTTTTTTTTTGGCCGAAAAAAAAGGGGGTTTTTTTTCCCCTTTAACCAAAAAATTAAAAAATTTTTTTTTTTTAAAAAACCCCTTTTCAAAAAAATTTTTTTTTCCCAAAAAATTTTTTTTTGGGGGTTTTTTTTTAAATTTGAAAGAGGGGGTTTTTTCAAACCAAAAAATTTAAAATTTTTTTTTTTGGGTTTTGGGGGGTTTTTAAAAAGGTAAAAAAAACCTTGGTTTAAAAAAAAAAAAAAAAACCCAAAAACCCAAAAAAAAACCCCCCCCCTTTTTCCCCCCTTTAAAAATTTTTTAATTTTTTTTTTTTTTTTTTTTTTTTTTAAAAATTTTAAAAAAAAATTTTTAAAAAAAAATTTTTTTTTTAAAAATTTTTTTTTCAAAAAAAATTAATTTTCCGGGGTTTTTTTAAAGTTTTTTTAAAAAAAAAGTTTTTAAAATTTTTTTTAAAGGGTTCCATTTTAAGTTTTTAAAAAAATTTTAATTTTTTTTTAAAGGGTTCCCCCCCCCTTTTTTTTTTAAAAAAAAAATTTTTTTTTTTTAAAAAAAAAAATTTATTTAAAAAATTTTGGGGGAAAATTTTAAAATTTTTAAAAAAAAAAAATTTTTTTTTTTTTTTTTTAAAAAAAAAAAATTTTTTTTTCCCCCCCCCAAAAAACCCCAAAATTTTTTTAAAAATTTAAAAAAATTTTTAAAAAAATTTTTAAATTATTTTTTTTTTTTTTTTAAAAAAAAATTTTTTTATTTTTTTTTTAAAAAATTTAAAAAAAAATTTTAAAAAAAAAATTTTTTTTTCCCCCGGGGTTTTTTTTTTTTAAAAATTTCCTTCCCTTTTTTCCCTTTAACCAAAAAAAACTTTTAAAAAAAAATTTTTTTTTAAATTTGGGAAAAGAAAAATTTTTTTAAAAATTTTTTTTAAAAAAGGTTTTTTTTTTCCCCCCCTTTTTTTTTTTTGGGGTTTTTCCCTTCCCTTTTTTTTTAAAAAAAATTTTTTTAAGTTTTTTTTTCCCAAAATTTTTTTTAAAATTTTTTTTAAAACCTTTTTTTTTTTTTAAAAAAAACCCTTTTTTTAAAAAAAGGGAAAAAATTTTTTTTTTAAAACAAAAAAAAAAAAGGGGGGGTTTTTGGAAAAAAAAGGGGGTTTTTTTTTCCTTGGTTCCGGTTTTTTTGGGGTTTTTTTTTTAAAAAATTTTTTTTTTTTTTTTTCCCCTTTTTTTAAATTTTGGGGGGTTTTTTTTTTTTCCCCGGTTTTTTTTTTTTTTTTTTAAAATTTTTGGGGGGCCTTTTTTAAAGGGAAAATTCCCCCCCCAAAAAAATTTTTTTTTTTTTTTTTTTGGGGGTTTTTTTTTTTAAAATTTCCAATTCCACATATTGCTAATTTTCCTACAATTACTACATAATTCCTATATTAATTACACTTAACACCCCAAAAGGCTAGATTAGTTCCACATCATAGATTAACATCCCTAAATATCAAATTTAAACTATCTAAATCAGTAATTAATCATTTAAATTTAAACCCCAAAATTACCCAATTTTCCATCTTTTTAGGGCTAAAAATTTACTTAAATTTTGAAATTAAATTTAAAAAAATTGGCTTCAAAGCACGTTCCATATCACAAAAAGCGTTCTATAGAAAAAATTTGAGTTCGAACCACATCCTAAACCTATTTATTTTAATTCTAATCATGCTTAGTTTTACTTAATTCTTAAGAACCTTATATTTTTAGACATGATTAAACTTAATCACTATTTTTCCTTAAATCTACATGCTATAAAACCTCTAAAAAAATAAATTTCATAATTTTGGGCAAAATAAATAATTTTAAGAAATTAACAAAATGGGAGCAGATTGAAACTCACCTTGCCCGATGGCTTTTAGCTTCCAACATAGCCCAGTGTGTGGGTGGGCCCTAGGCGTGGATCTGGATAGGTGTTGGTGGTGTATGGATTCGTTTTCACTAGCCTCTACTGCGCAAATTTCCTTAATAATTTCCTAAACCTTAATTTTCCTCTCCAAATTTCGGTGCTCTTAATTTTTTTCTAATTTTAAACTTCCAAATGAATTTTTAATTTTTCTTCTTATTTAAAAAGCTTTGTAGTAATTATTATGCTTTTAAATTTGGACAAGATATTACCTAAATCCCTTAAATTTTTTCTTTTGTATTACTTGTTTTTTTTTGGGTTAATTTTCTTCTTTACTTCTTGACCCTGCCACGACCAAATCCAATCCCTTCCCCATTCCTTTGATTTTTTTTTTTTTTCTTAATTAACTAATAATTTTTTTAATTATTTAATAATTTTCCGGGTTTAATTTAAGTAATTTCGCGTATTTTTATTTACACGTAAAACATGTAGTACAGTAAACATTTTCCCAATTTTTTATTTAGGTCATTCATAATTTTAGTACATATATAAAATATCCTAGCAATTTATTAGTTATTAGATTACACTTTTCACTTTCAAAAATAACAATTTTAATTTCTTAAAAATTGAAAATGTGTAGCTCTTATTTTATTACTTATTTTCTTAAATTCAAGTTTACGTGGTATTTTTTATTATATTTCTATCTATAGTTATAATTTAGGGTTTGATCGGTTTTTACCGAACTCTCTAAACTTGTGTACCTGTTTAATCCTACGATTATGCTTACTCCAGGGGTTACATCCTTAACCCCAAAAGGTTATTTGAATAAAGCCTCGATATTGAATAATTATGAAGAGGCTTTTAACCATTAATGCTATAAGACTTACTTGTTACACTTGCTATATTGTAATAGCTTGCATTACATTTAAAAACTTGCATACTTCTAAGATTAATGAATAAAAATTGAGATTTTAAATACAAGGCTTGTTTGGTTACCAATTGTAATTATCATGGTCATGTATTTATTTATACCCATTACCAATGCTTAAGACAAACTCATGAAATTTAATATATTTTATCTCAATTAATTAATGCTTACAACAATTAACTACCTTACCTATGAGGTATTTTTTTTTTCTCTCTCTCTAAAATAATCCATTTAGATTTGAATGGATTTTTTTTATTTGAAAATTTAATATATTTTAGTTAACTATCATAGAAAATTTTTAATATTAATCTAAATTTTTTTTTGATTAATAAAAGAAAAAAGCTTTAATTGACATTTTCTAATTTCTTTTTATCAAATAAAAAAAAAAACTTCTCATATTCAAAAATCCTAAGCCCATTTTTAATACTATGACTTTGCATATTATAACTTATTTAAAAGATATCTTATTTGTTGGGAAAAAACAATAGTTTTTCATTGATTCCCTCTCTCTCTTTTTATGGTGAAAATTAAATTTATACTTACCATATACAAACATAAATTAAGCTATTGTATATTGAATGACAAAAAAATTCTTTCTGAAGCAAGATTATAAAGTTTAATCAAATATTATAAGATTTTTAACATTTAAATAGTACAATTTTTCCAAATTTTTAACATATAACATGATCATTACCATCATCACTCTCATTTACAATAAGGGGAGAAATCCTTATTTTATATAGTATATTATATCTTTTTTTTCTTTTGACTTTTCTTTTATTATATAATTTGTGTCTAGGGTTATTTTTGTAAATATCATTATATTTTTGTATTGTCTTATTTTATTTTTGCTTTATCTTTTTCTTAGTGAAATTTTTTTAATTTAGTTTTTTATGATATCTTCTCATATTATTTCATGTATCATTTATTAAAATACTATGATTGATAAATATTCAATAATTAATATAATCAAATATCATTTAACTTATAAACTTCTGGTCAATTTTCCTTTGATTTATAGAAATAAGTATTACATTAGAACCATTTGAGAAGTTTTGCTGAAGATAATAAATATGATTGGGGGATGATTAATTGCATAACCATTTGATATTCCTCGCTTATAAATTTTTTCATCTTCTATGCTTAAACTCAATGAGATAATGCATATGAAGTACTTAAACTTTGATTTCAGATATTTAGTATCCAATCATTCAAAACTTGAATTTCGATACTCAAATATTAAAAATTGATTTCGTTTGAGTATCTGCTTTTAATAAATGTTATATACATAAGGGGTACTAAATTGCTCAAAAAAAAAGTTTAAATACTTAATATACAAATTTTTAACTTTCAAGTAATGAAATTTAGGTTTTTAAATATTTAAGTACTAAACTAACCAAAATCAACAATTCAAACACCTCATATGTATTATCCCCAAATCTTAACTCAAATCACCCTTATGATGGGTACCATTTTACATGGGTCACTTTTAAATTTTTTATATGATTTAATGACATTATGTATAGTCTTTTTATTACTTTTTTCTAGTAATTTTAAAATTCTTGATATTTGGTTGTGTCTTCATTCATGAAAAATCTAAATCACAACATCACATCCTATAACACAAATGCTTGCTAAAATGTCCATTTTGCTTTTTGATCCCTCTTTATATCAATTTATTCCATGTTCATCTTCGACTTTACTATACAAATGCTTAATTACTTTTGTGATAAGTATGATGCACATTATGCATGTCAATGTAGCTAAGCGATCTACTGATGTCGTGGGATGTATAAATCATTACATCTATTATCTATTTTAGTCATATGATGATATACAGAAATATTACTTCATATAATTGGATAATGAATCTATTTTACCAAAACATGGAAAAGGTCCTTATATCTTATTTAAAAATTAACATTTACTTTTAATAGAGTTAATTTACATCTGAGTTGCTAACTCTAATAGGGAAAAAGAATGATTAGAAGTAGGTTTATGTTGGTAAAACTGAGCACAATTGATGAAATTAAACCCCAATCTCCTTAACAAGTGAAGTTAATTTCAAAAAACAATTTATGTATGAAGGGGGGAAAACTAAACCCTTTGATCGATCAGAAAAAATAATAATAAAATATAATATATAGACTACACTTTGTTTGGTTAGTAAGAGCTTGCCCTTCTAAGCATATATGATGACCGGGCTTGAAATGTTGTGGACTGTAGAGCACTAACTCCTAGAGGTACATCAAGCTACAATAATCATGTATAGCTTTTATGCTATCTAATCTCAATATTTCTTGTCATCAATAGTGGAAAAAATCCTATTGAGACAACTTTTAACATATTGACATTTAAACCTAGTAACATCTTATTGGTGACACTTTAACATATTGACTTTAAACTTAGGTAACATCCCCAGTAAGCCATGCTATGTAGTCAAGTAAAGGAAAATGCCCCATTAAAATAATGAGAAAGAATTATTGATCCTAAGCAATCAATGCCACTATCATTGCTATGCACGATTGAACATTTCTTTAAAAGATCTTTTATATATTATCATTAACAAGAAAAAGTCTTGTTCAATATGTGAGATCCCTTAAATCACAAAGTCTAAACAATCTCGCAATTATGCCCCATCTTAAAGGAGACCCCTTAATCATCGAGTCTAAGTAGTCTTACAATTATATATATCTACTAGAGGACCCTTAGATCAAAGAGTCTAAGTAGTCTAAAAGTTATGTCAATCGAAAATTTAAAGTTTATGATTGCTTAACACTAGTGTGACTAGGTTAAGGGCCCTTTGCTCCTTACCATATAAACGTCATTTTTTAAGAAGAAAGAAGAATAATAAGACAATTTTAATACTTTATACTAAACAATAGTGTTCTTAGTTGAGACATTACTCTTAAGTGCATGGAGTCTTTAAGAACAAAGCATACTTAGACTTAAATATGCTTATTTATGTTACTACTAATCAAAATATGTTTTTTACTATTTGTCAAGACTTTTGTAATCATTAAGGGGATCGAAATCGTCCCATTAAATTTTTGTCTAGTATGATACAGTACTAAGTGAAGAGCAAACATCACCAAGGAGATAAGAAAACAGAAAAATGGATTAGTAAACTTCATTATTGTTGATCCTACATCTCCAAGTATAACTCGCACTTAAAAGAAATATAAGAGTTTAGTTGACTGATCAAGAAGATCATAGAATAAGACTTGTGATAGTGCCTACTAACACAAATTGGTCAATTAAAGATATGCACATACAAGCAAGGTTTTATATAAGTGCTCCTATGAAAATGGGACATTGCTTTAAGGCTAAATCAGTGTGTCCCTTTAAGTATCTTGATTTCAAAGACTGGTGTTACTATAATGCAACATTGGTCCTTAATGGCATCATGAGGAATGAGATACATCAAAAATTATTGACTTGCCCCTTCCCCACATGTCAATAATTAAAGGGAAGGAAAAATTTTAAATGGATACGGTATATGAAGAGATTATTCTTGCATGTGATGATCGCTCTATTATATTTTCTTATATAATACCACTATACATTTTTCAATGTGTACAAATTTGCAAGGCTTTAAAGCAAGTGTGCTTGTGATACTCGAAGTACACATACATACGAGGCTCAATGTTCATGCAACACTTGATACATGAGTATTCTAGACATTCGATACACTATGCTAATTTATGACATCCCTCTTATCGATCTAGTGATAGTAGTATTAAAGTTATTCAACACATGGATTACTCATATTCGTGTCTGTTACCTTTTTCCTAATGACTCTTGAAAATGGTAGCAACATCCACTGTAATTACTAACCCTTAGGAGAGGAGGGAAAGGGTTGATTACATGTAAAAACTAAGAAATAAGCAAGCTATAAAGTGAATGCAAATGGGGTAGAAATTGTATAACTATACAAGTGGGAATTGAAAAAAAAATGACAAGGTAATACAAGGAATGAAGCTTTATCAAGACTTATGTTTAACTAAAATTTGGCTCATCAATGTCATATTGAAGGACTCATCTTAATCACACATTGAACTCCCTGTACAGTCATTATATACCTAATGTATACCCATGTTCAACCACATTCAGAACAACAGCTCACATATGAATTAAGCCTCATACCATGTTCAACTCTCATGTTCATTCATTATTGAGAAGGCTTACCATTTAACTACTCATGTTCAACTTAATTTTAAAGTCATGCTAGCCTATGATGCTAGGATCTACATAATGCTTAAGCTTCACATCGTATTCAAGGATATGTGTGTTCAACCTCACATCATGTTTAAAATCTTGATGCTTTCTTCACATCATGCTCAAACCTTAATCATGTTTAAAACCTCATTTTGTTCAAGCCTCATATTGTGCTTATCCTTACGTTGCGCTTAGGCCCTTTTGATTATTTTAGCCTTACATCACCTTTAGGCCCCATATCATGCTATGGTCAAGACCATGATATTTTCAAGATTTTTTTTACATTTGGCCTCATGTTATTTTCAATTTTAGTCCGTTTAAGGTTTACTCAAGTTCAAGCTACGTCTAGTTAAGCCATTTTTAGGGCTTAGCCTTGTTTTCCATTAAATCATTAAAGGGGTTAAAATTTATAGCTCAGCTCACTATATTTGCTTTAATTTTCAAGACTTATGTTCGTCTATGTTCAATACCCAAGTAATCCTTATTTCACTTATAATTAAGACTCATGTTTTAAAAGGTTCATTTTCGACCTATGACGAACTCTATTAGTTTACATACCGGGAGTTTATGTAAATTTTCTATAACAACTCTGTCTTATATTGGAGGTTTAGAATTGCTCATTTGAACCCACATGTACTCGTACAAAAGGGATTTGTTAACGAAGTGTTCAACCTTTTATGTATTTTGAAAAGGGTTTAGTTTGGTTCATGGTGTTTAAGTCATGAACTCTTTGAACCTCAAGAGCTTATGCTAAAGGGTTTATGTTCAATCATTTGCTATGCACACTTAGAAGCTTCTTTCCATTTCACATGATTTATACAACTACTCATGTTAAAATGGGTTATCTAAACCTTTCAATTCACAAGTCTCGTGAAAGGGGTTTTCGAAGTCATTTTAAATTTCCCCATGTTAAGTCATATTTTAGTCTTATGATTGATTCACATGTTCAAGGTCACTTGCACATGTTAAAGAATTATTGTCCCAGTAAAAGACTTACATAATCAAAGACATGCCATGCTTAAGACCCATCTTTTTAAAATTCATGTTAAAAATTTCATGTTTTTTTAATAGTTACTCGCTTAAATTTTCTTTTGAGTCTCATGTGTTGATACCCAAGGTTTATGCTTTTTTATGTGCTTAACTTCAAGCTTATTTTTTACCCTTGTATTTTTAATGTCCGGGCCTTTATTTTTAAAGGGTTTGTTTTTCCTCTCATTGCTTGTATCTACAGCCTTTATTACTCAAGACCATAGTTTTTAAAATTTGAAGTCAAAAAAACCCTTTACAAGTTATAATTTTATAATTTTTTTCTTATTAAAAAAAAATTAAAAAACATTTATATGCAAACCTTTAGTAAATTTAAAACTTTTATTATGATTTTTAAAAGTTTACGATTTTTAATTTTATACAATTATACCGATATACATTGAATGAACATAAAATCATAATTTTTGACAATTATGTTGGGACTCACTCTTTTATATTATATTGTATTGGGTTTTTGGGAGACTATAAAAGGATTTAAACAGACCTAACATTCCCCCTTTTCATATAACCCTTGATGAAGACCATCCTCATGGGACTTTGGTTTTGTGAATAGTCGAGATGGGCAATAAAAAACTACTCTCTTTAAAGTGTGATTTACAAATTGGTGTAAGGACATATCCGGCCCTTAAATTTAAGACTGTACATTTTTGACCCTGATTGGAAAATAAAAAAACGATTAGGGGCTAAAAGATCACCCTTTTAAAAGGGGTTTATTTTTTTACATTACTAGTTAAGATAGGTCCTTAATTTCAAACATAGAATTTTACTTTTGCAAAAAGTTTGGGGATCTAGGCGATAAAGGGATCTTCTTTAAACTGACTGAGTTGCGATTTTTACAAGTTTAATGGCAGCCATCAAAAAGTGATTATGAACTTACAAAATACTAAGCACCGTAAGACGGCGATAAAAAGTTGTTTTTTAAGAAAAAAGGGGAAGGGGGAAAAAAGATCAAAATAAGTGGCATTGAAAAAAAAGGAGGGTGGAACCAAAATTGAAGGGGGAAGAACAAATTTGGAACCCTTTCAATATATCTCCCAAACCGCAAAAGAAAAAAGGAAAAGAAAGAGGCCCAAAACAAAAAGCCAAAGTAGAATGATTTTGCAAGGGATTGTTTTTTTTTGTATACTCAAACACCATATCCAAAATTTAAATTTTATTATGGAAACAACTTCATGGGGGTTGTATATAGGAAAAAGAAGAAAAAGTATGGAATTAGAAAGGTAAGTTTAAATGGTGCAAGGGGATAACCCTTCAAAGGTAATGTGTTCAAAATTAAAAATAATAAAATGAGAAAACATTCCAATCGAGAAGCAAAAATACTTAGATTTAGGGGAAAGAAGACACTTTAACCACACAAAAATTGGGGAAGCCCATACAAATACAACAATATATAATCAAAAAAAAAATAAATAGAAGTCTAGCAAATTTAAATTTTAAATTTACAAACTTGGTTTTAAATGAGGAAAAAAATTCAAGGAGGGCAGGAGATTAATGAGGAGAACAAACATGTATGTAAAGATAGTACAACAAGCTTACCATGTAAATAGACCAAGAGGGGGGGCCCTTTGGTTTTTTCAAAAAGGGTTAAACCTTTTTTTTTAAGAGATGGCCCTTAAAAAAAAGAGTTCTCTTTGCTTAACTGGTGATGCCATATGGATCCTTTATGTCAATCATTATTATATATTTGGGGTCAATTAAAAAGGGTTTAAAAAAAGGGTTAAAATTAATGAAAGACTTGAAATTGTACCAAAGATGAAATAAATGCATTTGGGTTAACTTATTTTGTCGTAGGATTTCTTTCGAAGGCCTAAAACTATAACCTAAATGCCTATTCTCCTGGGTTTGGCATAATTCTTACTTTTTAAAGTCAAGGGGGCATTAAGCTTAAACAAAGTTAAGGACAATTCTAAACAGGATTGAACAACATTAGCTCATGTCTTTTTAGCAAACTTGTATCTTCTAGAAAAAAAAGGGAAAAGGGCAATATCATAAAAGAAAAAAAAGAAAATACCTAATAAATTTAACTTCAATACATTTGACAAGAAACACCACCTCCAAAATATCTAAAAAGGGAAAACCCAATCTTGCACTACCACCAACTCGGTATTTAAAGTATATGCGTATGCCCAACTTTAAAACTGCTCTTAATTATTTAAAACCGAAATGTGAACAAACACTGTGCTCAGTAACAGGGTTGCAACTTCCCAGGAATTAATTAGAGCTTTAAACCAATTCGAAAAATACCGGGAAAAGAAAATAAAAAATTCCCGAAACTTGAATGAAACAGCAACATACGAGAAATTACAAAAAAATCGACTTTTTGAATGAGTAGCCCCTTAGGCAACAAAAGGGAAATTCGGGGACAACAGCTTGATTCGTCAACAGAGTAGGGCCCAAAGCATCCAAAAAACAGACCCAAAAGAAAAATAGTACGTGAATACCCTTAAAAAATAGTAGACTGTAATTCTGCATTCCAGCTAAGCTGAATAAACCCCGTAGCCATTTAAACATAAGTAAGTAAAGATCTGAGCTCGTGACAGCAACGGACCAAACGTAGTTTCCCCACCAGCAAGTTGTGTAACCTAAGCAACACCAAAAACCCATTTAGCATAAAAAGAGGAAACAGTTCCCAAAGGAAAAGATGAATTGGGAAAAGAAAAACAAATAAAAAAAAAAACAAAGAAGAAGAAAAAGGAAACCCAACGAGTAAGAAAGTAGCCTTATGTAGGGTTTTAAGATGTAAAGAACAAAGGAAAAAGAAATAAAATTTTGAATGTGTTCGGACTACAGTTATTGAATTGAATTCCCGTTTATGAAATGTGGGGAAATTTCCAAAGGAAACTATGAGTGGACGAGACTTTTACTAAAAAGTTAAATTGCTAAGCGGGAAATCATTGTAATTTCAAAAATTTTAGAAAAAAAAAAAAAGAAAAAAGGGATAAGAAAAGGAATGCATCTATTCCTCCCCTAATTTGTTGCGCAACCAAAAAATTTGATTAACATAAAGTTTTATATTTTAATATAAAAAGAAGAATACTTTTTTTAAGAGAAAAAAAATTTTAAAACAATATTGAACGTGGGGAAACAATTTAATAGATCGCTAATGTGCTTAAAATATAAAATTTAATTCAATAAATTAAAAATCTAAGATGAATTAAGATCAAATTAATTAAAAAAAACAACTTTAAAAAAATTTATTTCAACTTTACTTAGGGGGAATATGCAATCAACCAAATAAAGATGATATACGATTAAAAGGTACTATAAATTGTGCACATAAACAATCCCCAGAAATTTGGTAACAACACAAGTTTAAAAGCATATACAGCTTGAGTCATTTTTAAAAAATATTGTGCCCAAAAACCCTTTTAACTTTGGGTTGGAGGCAAAAATAGGGGTTAAATTTTAAATTAACTTTAAGCTTAAAATATGGGGGTTTAACTTTTTACCAGGTAAAGGGCCAAAGAGTTGAGCCAAATATTTGGGATTAAAAAGGGGTTTTTGCCGGTAGCTTAAGTGAGGCCATTAAATTGTCCATCCAATTTGACCTTTTTTTAGTTTTTAAAAATACTAAATAATAAATAAAACTTTATTTGGCTTTAAAATTAAAAAAATAGTCCCTTGAGGTCCATTTTTAAAGACTTTAATTTGATTCTATCAGATTCAATAGATAAAACAAATCATTTCCCAAAAACTATCACATTTCATTTAGTAAAGACAAACCTCATTAAAACCGTTTTCTTTTATCAAAAAAATGCCTTTAAAAATTAAAAACTTAACCCTCCAAAAACTTTTTTCCCCTTTTTTTATTAATTGTGGAGTTTTGTAGTATCGTCTCCTTTACTTATTATCAAGTATTTTGCTTTATCAAGATTACCTACTTTTCTTTCTTCTCACACTTCCCCCCGATCGTTCCTACAAAAACATTCAATTATTTTTTTAGTTACGTGTAAAACGACTTTATAGGGTACCAAAAGTGGGCCCTTGCATTTGTACCCACTCACCCCTACAAAAGTCCCTCCACCGTTTAAGTTTTTTTTTGGGAAAAGAGAAAGGGATCTTTTTTACAAGCAAAAGAGCCCAAAACGCCCTTTAATTTTTTTTTCCAAAACCTTACATTCGTATAAGAAAGGGGGGGAGGTTTTATAAAGTTAAATCTTTACGGTCCATGGGGGTCACTTTCGCTGATTGTTGTAATGAAATTTTTTTTTTCGACACCGTTCGTGATTTTTTTTGGGTTCGGCATTTTTTTAAAAATTGGAGTGGCTCTATAAAACGGTAGTTTCTAAGCCCCCATTTGACCTTGATATTCCCAAAGCCTCACACCCCTGAATAGAAAATGCATTCCCAATTTTCCCCTTTAAATCGGGTGGTTCTCCCCTTTGGTTTTAGTAGGTGGGGTATCCTCTTTAAAGCCCACAAAAAAGATAGTAAAGGGGGGGGTTTTTTGGATTGGAAGGGGGGGTCAGCTTTGCATACTAGCAATTAATCTTGTACAGCGTGAATCGATGGTGGGGGAAGGAGTGGATGCCACTTTAATTAATTCAAACAGGCCATGGGAAAAAAAAAAAAAAAAGAAGGGAAAACCTGGTGTTAATTTCCTTCAATTTTAACATCTTAAAAGTAATTTTTTTTCTTATTTACAAACAATGCAGTTAGGCCTTGCACAAGAGTCCTTGAGTTTAAAAATAACTGCAACAAAAAGTCGAGCATTTTCAATGCTCACCCCGTGGCAAACAACCAAAAAAAAATTTTTACAGATCCT
>JAMXBC010000824.1:0-13257 GCA_024138005.1 Lumnitzera racemosa | reverse complement strand
TGGGAAGTGTTTCTTTTGATTTGACTAAAAAAGTGATTAAAGCAAAAACCCACTCTTTGAAATGGAAAAAAAAACCCTTTTTTGAAACTGGTGTGCCCCTTTTTAAGTTGAAAAAACCCGGTAGGAGCATCTTAAAAGGACTAGAATCTTAAATTTTTAGAATAAAATTTGAGATAAACTTGGAAAATTTTTTTTGAGGTCCATTTAAGTGATCAAGAAAAGGCTCTTTTTAGTTGGAAAAAGACCCTTTTAATTAAAAAAAACCAAATTTTAGTACTCTTTTGAGTAACAAAAAACCTTTTCCGAAGGGTTTTGGAAAAGGGGATATAAAACCCTTAAAAATTGAAAAAAAAAAGCGCCTTTTTAGGCTTGAAAAAAGGAAATGATAAAAAAGAAAAGTGTTATGGGATTGCTCAGAAGAAATTATGAAGGGAAAAAGGGTGATGGGTTCAAAACTACCAGCCAAATCACTCGCACACCTCAAAGGCCTCTGTTTTCCCCCCTGAAGGATTCTTTCTTATCAAACTCGCCGTGATGGGAAAAAATAGCATTTTAAAAGGGGGGGGATGGATGAATTCCCTAAAGGTTCCCGGGGGTGGTTTTATACTTGATTTGTTCGTTTCTATCAAATTTGCGATAAAATCCATGGCTTGAAAAAGCGCTTGTCGAGGGGGGACCAAAAAACTTTCAAGTAGAGAGTTTTTCTGCCAAGTAAAATAACAAATCTCCTGGTTTTAGGTACTTTTCTCTTTTGGCCTCCTTCCCGTTTCTCATGCCATCCTTTTCACTTCTTCGCTTCCTTATTTTTGGGCAAACCTCTTTTCCCTTGTCTACGTTTTGGAACCCCTTTTTTCGAAATAATTCTTTACTACCACCGGCCCTTTTCTTTGAATTTATTTTTTTTACCCTTTTTGTTTTTTTTGTCCTTTTACTCTTTTCGTATGTTTTTAAAGGAATCCTCTTTTTGTTTTTTTTACTTTTCTTATTTTTTTTTTTTTTGAAAATGTTTCCCTTAAAAGGATTACTAAAAATTTGTACCTTCCCCTTTAGGGGGGGTTCATTTTTTTTTTACACATAAGCATTGAATATTTGTTCTTTTTTAAGAAAAAATGCTTTAAAGTCCACTATCATACACCTTATTAATCTTGCTCATGTCAAGATTGCGCGAGAAAAACCTTTTAGTTTTTTTTAGCTTATGCATCGTTTATCTATTGTTTTAAGGGGTCTTTTTTGGTGTTTGTGGATATCAAAAAACCCTTAAGCAACCCCATGTTAGTCCCCTTTACCTTTTTGGGGGACCCACTTTATTTATTTTTTTTCGATATCTAAAAGGACCCATGGTTCAAATTTTTTCAGGGGTAAGTTTTTTAATAACTAAGTCCTGGGGCCCCCATAATTAAAATTTTTGTAAAAAAATTTTAAGGGGGGGAGGATTGAGGTTTGTTGGTTTTGTGTTTATGAAAGGGGCCCACTTCTTGTGTGGAGAGACTTTAAAATCTCATTAATGTCGGGAACTTAGTGTTAAAGGGGGGAAATTAAAAAAAATGACGAGAGTGATGCTCTGGTCACATCATGTGACCCAACAAATATTGTAACTTTTAAGAGTGAACAAGATCTTATTGTATTGTGGTAATTTATTTTGCTTCGAGAAAAAAAAAAAATTTTTTAAAAAGCTGGGCCCCAATGAGAGAGTTTTTTTGAATAGGGTCGAAAAAAAGTTTGGGGAAAGGATGGTGAGGGGGAGGGGGTGAAGGGAAGGGCAAAAAAACCTTTTTTGTAAAAACCCCAAATTTTAATCCCCCCAATTTTTGTTTTTTTAGATTTTAATTGAGAGGGAAGTTTAAAAAAATTTAAAGGAGGGATTTTAAAGGGAGTTTTTGAAAAAAGGGGAAGGGGGGGGGGCCCCTTTTTTCCAAATTCGGAGATTAAGGGAAAAAGAGGGGTTTTCGGGGGGCGGGGAGAGGTCCCAAAAAACCCCCCTTTTGGTAAAAATAAAAAAACTTAAATGGGTTCGGTTTTTTTTCTTTTGACTTTTATTGATTTGGAGGAAAAAAAACCCCAAAAAATTTTTTTGTTTTTTTTAAACCCAAAATTAGGGGGGAAGAGTGTTACCCCAAAAAATTTGGGTTTTGGCCATTTTGGGGAAAATTTTTTGGGGTTTTATTGGGGAAAATTTTTATGGGAAAGAAGTGTAAAAATTTTTTTTGCCTGATGCTGGAGGGGAGAAGTTTAAAAACAGGGGAAAAAAAAATGAAAAAAGTTTTGGAAGGGGGGTTGGGGGTTTTTTCTTTTAAAACCCCCAAATAAAAACGGGAAAAAACTTTCCCAAAAACGTCTAAAAGGGGAATTTGGAATTGGGGTTTAAATTGGGGGAACAGGGGGTTTGTTTTGGGCCCAAAAAGGAATTTTAGTTATTTTAGGATTTCCGTGGGGAGGGAAAAAAAGGGGGGAACCCCAAAGTTAGGGGAACTTTTTAAAAGGTTTTTCTTTTTTTGGGGCTAAAAAAAAAAAGGGTTGGAAAATCATATTTAAAAATTGAAGAGCCCTTAGGGACATGGAAAAAAAACCCCACCCGGTGGTAAAAGGGAGGGGGAAAAAAAAAGGAAGGGAAAAACCTAGGAAAAGTTAGTTTTTTTCGGGGGTTACCCAAACCTTTTTGGTTTATAAAAAAAATTTAGGGGCCTTTTGGCGAAACCCGGGATTTGGGGAGTGAGGGGGAAGCACCCAACATTTTTTAAGGGGGGGGGAAAAAACATCAAAGGGGGGGAAGCCCCAAAAAGTTTGCCCCATAAGGTCAAAAAAAAAAAAAGAAAAGGGAAAGGGGAATTTGGGGTTAAAAAGGGGATTTGGGGTTTTAGAGCCCCCGGGAAAAAAGGGAACCTTTTAAAGGGAAAATTAAAAAATTTTTTTAAAAATATCTCTTTTTAGGGGGGAACACTTTATTTATTTTTACTGCCCAAAAACCCCCGGGAAAATCAGGGGGCCCCATAAAAGGGTTTTTTAAACCCCCAAATTTGGGAATTTTAAAAAATTTTTACCAACGAAGGAAAAGGAAAGAGTTTAAGGGGGTTAAAACAGTTTGTGGGAAAAAGGGGGGGTTTTTTGGGGAAAGGGGCCCTCAAAGGGCTTGGGGGGGGGGAATTTTTAAAAAAAGGGGAAAGGTACTGGGACGGGTTTTGTTTTTAAAGGCCCCAAATTTCTTTGGGGGCATTTGTGGTAAAAGAAAAATTTTTTAAAAAGGAAAAAACCTCTTCCTTTTTAGGGAATTGTTGAGTGGGGAAGGGTTTAAAAAAAGCTGGCTTTTCTTGATCTTTTAAATGGGGGGAAAAAAATCTTTTACCAAAAAATCTTTTTGCCCCAAAGGGGGGTATTTCCAAGTTTTGAAATTCCCAACCCCTTTCCCTTAACCCTTAAAACGGCAAAAAGGATTTACTAGCTGAATGGGGAAAAGGGGGGGTTTTACTGTTTTTTGGGGGCAATTTTAAAGAATTTTCCCCAATTACCTTTAAGGGGATAGGTTTTTGGGGGAGGGATGTTTTTGGGTTGTAAAAATTTTTTTCCTTTTGTATGTTTTCTCAAAAAAATTTTTTTCGGGGGGGACGGGGCCCAAAAGGGGCTATTTGCCCTTTAAAGGGGTTTTTGCACTAGGGGGGGATTTTAAAAAAACCCCCTTTTAAATTTTTCTGGGGGAAGGAGGGGAAGGGGAAAAATGTACAAAAAAACCCCTTTATGGAAACCCAAAAGGGAAGGGGCCAAAAAAGCCAAAGGGAAAAAAGGTTACTAAAATTTTCCCTGAAACTGTTTTTAAATGTTTTCCCCTAAGTTTGGGGTTTTTTTTTAGGGAAAAAAGTTAAGTTTTTGAGGGGGCTATGTTTTTTTTTTATTTTAAGGGGGATTTCAAAAGAGGTTTTTTAAAAAAACCGAAAACATACTTGCTAAAATTTATAGCAGTTTCCTTAAGGAAACCTTTGGGGGGAAACCTTTTTTCCTTTGGTCGAGATGCTAAAAGGGGGAAATTAAATTTTTCCCTTTGGGAAAAATTTATTAAAACCTTTTACTTGGGGACCTAAAATTTCGGAAAATTTACCTTACCAAAAATAAAAAAACTCCCCTTTATGAGCTCAAAAAAAGCTAAGAAAGGGAGCTAAAATTAAAAAGGGAAAATAAGTGGATTGAGTTGGGGGGGATCCGGGGGTTTTTGCCCAGGGAGGGCTTTTGGAGCCCTTGAAACCAAATTTTGGCCGAAAATTTTCTTTTGCCAAAAAAAAAGGAGGGGGGAAAAATGGGCAAATTTTGGGAAATTTGGAAAAGGCCGGGGGGCCATCAATGGGGGAACCCAATTTTTTAAAAAATTTCCCAAATTTTCCGACCCTTTAAAAAAACTTAATTTTATTATTGAGGGGGTTTAATTTTTTCATTTTTGCTTTCCTTTTTTTAAGTTTGGGGGGCCCCCAAAAAGAAAGTCCCCAATTGGGATATGAATGGGGGGGGCCCCTGGGGGTTTAAAAAATTTTGGAAAAGAGGGGTTTCCCAAGGAAAAAAAGGGTTTTGGTTTGGGGGTTTAAAAAAAGGGTTGGGGTTGTTGCTTTTTTGGGTTTTAATTAATCCCACCGATTTTAATTTTTTTTTTTAAGGGGAGGATGAATCATTTTCTTAAAAAAAGGGTTGATTAGAAAAAAATGTGTTGGGAAATTTTTTAAAAGGGATATTTTTATCTATGTTCCCAAAAAAAAATCTTCCCCTCTTTTTTGAGCTTTTAAAGGGTTTTGGTTTTTGTTTAACTTAAATCCGTGCTAAAACGGGTTTTAATTTTGGCCCAACTTAAAAAAAATTTCCCCTTGGTTTTGTAAAATCGGGGGTTTTTTTACCCCCTTGAATTTTTTGTTTTTTTTTTTAAAAGAAGGCATTTTAAATTTTTGATAAATGAAAAGGGGGTTAAAAAAGTTTAATTTTGGGGATTTTGCCTATGTAAAAACTAGTGTAAAAAAAATTTAGGAGCTTCCAGGGTTTTAAACCCTTCTTTTTCAAAACCCCAAAAAAAAATTTTATTTAAAATTTTCCTTTTCCCCCAAAAAAAACTGCCCCCAAAAAAACTGATTTAAAGTAAAAAGGAATTGTTCATTTGGGGTTATTAAAAGGAAAGTTTTGGGAAGGGTTTTTTGGGAAGTTTGTAAAGTCAAAAAGCGGGATTTTTTGGCTTTTTAAACCCCACCCTCTAGTTTTTTCAAAAAAATTTTTTTTGGTTTAAAAAATTGGGGGATTTTTTTGGGTTTGGTGGGGGGCCCTTTGGGTTTTTTACTATATTATGCAAAGAGCTTTTTGATTTTAATTCCCTTTAACTTTAAAAAAAAAAAAACTCAAAAGGTAAAATCCCTTTGGGAATTTTAAATCATTTTTACAAAAAGGGGGGGTTCTTTGGGCTGGGTTTCAAACCCCCACTCTAAAAAAAAACGGGGTTTTATTATTTTTTGGTTTTCCCAAAAAAGGGAATTATTATTTTATTAAGATCTTTAAAATTCTCTCAGGCATCTTCTTTTAAAAACAAAAGGTTTGGGTTTGTCTTTTTAGGGGCCAAAAAAAATTGGTCAAATTTTTTTGGGAAATTTTTTGCTATGTCATCAAATAAAAAAAAAAGGGGGGGGGGAAAAACACCAAAAACAAAGGGGGCTGTTTGCTTTTTTCTTGCTTTTTTCCTTTTTTCCTTTAAATTTAAAAATTTCCCAAAAGGGAAAAAGGTGTTTTGGAATTTTGGGGGGCCCTTTTTTAAACCTAATAAAGAAAGGGGAAGGCATGGGCCCCCCTTAAAATTCAAAACCCCTTTGAAACCCAGTTTTTGCGCTAAAAAGGGTTTTGAAAAAAAAGGGTTTTTATTTAATTTAAAAAGGGGTTTCCCTTTTTGGGATAAAGGGGGAAAAGTGGGGTTTGCAAAAACTAAAGTTTTTTGGGTTTAAGGGGAAGCTATTTAAAATTTCCGGGGGGGAAATTTTTTTTGGGGGGGTTTGGGGGGCAAAAGAAATTTTTGGGAAAAAAAGTGGGAAAAACAAAGGGATTTTTGAAGAAGGGGGAAATTTTTATTTCCCAAAGGGGATAAAAAGATTTTTTGCTTTGGGGATTTAATTTAAAAAAAGGGTTTTGGAGGTGTTAAAAAAAAAATTTATTGAAAAAAAAGGGGGAGGGGGGGGAAAAAACCTTTTTTAGGGGGGAAAAGCCCTTTTTTTCCCTTTTTAAAAAATTCCCAAAAAAGGGGCCCCATTGGACAAAAATCAAAAGCATGGATTTCATGCTGGGAAACACCCTTTAAAATGCAAAAGGAAAAAAACCCTTTTTCATGGGGGTTTTAGTCGATTGGTTAAAATAAAAATGGGCCACTTTCTTTTCCCTTTAAAACCCCAACAAAAAAAAAAATTTAAATGTTTTAATTTAAACCCGTTAAATTCTTTTTTTTTGAAAAAAAAATTGAAACAAATACAGGGGGAGTGTTTAAGGAAAAAATTTGTGTTTTTTGATTTTTTAGCCCCAAAAGTTTTTAAAGCTTTTTTTAGGGGGCCCCTATGGAAGAAGTTTTTACCCACAAATTTTTCCTTTTTAAATTTTATTTTTTTTTTCCACCCTAAAATGGGGGAGGGTTTAAAAAAATTTAAAAAGGGTTTTTTAAAATTAAAAAAACCGCCCAAATAGCCCTTTGGGGAAAAAACCTTTGGAAAAAGGAAATTTTCTCAGGGGATTTTTGGGTTTTAGGTTTGGGCCCCTCAGAAATTTCCCTAAAAAAAGGGGGTTTAAACCCTCACAGCTCAACTAAAAAAAAACATCCCCCATTTGAGGGGGGTTTAGGGAAAAATTAAACCCTAAAAACTTCCCTTTTGGAAATTTAAATTTAAATTTGGGTTTTTAAACTAAAAAAGGGGGGGAAAAAGTAAAATCTAGTGTAAAAAATTTTTCCCGGGGAAATTTTTTCAAAGAGGTTACAGGGGGGAAAAAATTGGGTGAAAAAAATTTGGGAAAAAAAAAATTTTAAAAAGGCCCAAAATAAAAAGGGAAAAGGGGGAAAAAAGCCAAAAAAGGGGGAGAAAAAAAGGTCTTTTTTATCCCCTTTGGGGAAACCTTTTTTAAAAAATTTTTCCATCTTAAAAAAAAAAATTGTTTTCCTAAAAAAAAGGGGGAGGGGGGTTAAAAAAAAAACTATCTCTTAAAAAAGGGGGATGGCCCTTTTTCCGGGGGAACCCTTTTTTAAGGGGCTTTTTAATTTTTTAATTTTGCTTTTTTGGGGAAACAAAATTTAACCAAAAGGGTTTTTTCGGGTTTTTGTTTCCCCACTTTTAAAAACTTTTTGCCAATCGGGGGACAAACCTTTTTTGTCCCTTTTTTTGAGGGAAAAGGGGGATTAATTTTGGGGGGAAAAAATCCCCAAAAAACCCCCTCGGGGGAGCGAGGGGGTTAAATTAAAATTTTAGGAAAAATTTTCATTCGCAAAAATTCCCTCAAAGGTTGAAATTTTCCCTCACTTGAAAGGATTTTTTTCTCATAAAACTCTTTTAAAAAGGGACGGGGAAAAAAAAAAAAATTTGGGTTGGGAAGGGGGAGGTTTGGGGGAAATTCCTTGGGAGTTTTGGGGGTTTTAGTTATACTATGTTTGGGTTTGTTTTTTTCCTTGTGCAAATTTTTGGCCAACTGCCCTTTTTTAGTTGAAAAAAGGGTTTTAAATTGTTTTGAGTAAACCAAAAAAAACTTTCAAAAATTAAAGAGTCTTTTTTTTAAAGAAAATGCCCTAGGCGGGGTCGGGATAGAAAACCTTTTCTCTTCCTGCCCCCTTTCCCAAATTTTCCAAAAGGGGGCACCCTTTTTCACTTTTTTTTGGGGCCTTCCCTTTTATCCCCTTTTAAACCCCCAATTTCCCTTCCCAACCCTTACCTTTTGTTAAAAAAAAACCCCTTTAACAGTTTCCAATGTTTTTTTAATTGTTTATTTTTACCTTTTTTTCATCTAAACATAGTTTTTATTTTTTTTCCTTTTTTTGGGGTTTTTTTTTTTTGCCCTTTTTTTCCCTCTTTTTCATTTTGTAAAAGGGGAAATTTTCTTTTTTTGGGTTTTTATTATCTTTTTGTTAAAATTTTTTTTATTTTTTAATTTTGGGTTTTGGGGGGACTTTTTTATAAAAAAAAAACCCCCTTCCCCTTTTAAAAAGGCTTGGGTTTTCATATGTTTTTTTAAAAACAAAAAAGCTTTTGGAAATTTTTTATTTATTTTTTTGGGGAAAAAAAAAACCCTTTTTTTAAAAAGGGTCCTTTTTTTTACCCCCCACTTTTTTAAATTCTTCCCCAATTTAGTTTGGGTTTTAGGGGGAAAATTGGGAACCCCCTTGGGGCTTAAAAAATTTTTGGGGGCATCATAAAAAAGTGGAAGGGGGGGGAAAAAGGTTTTTAAATTTTGTTTTTAAGTAGGTCAATCCTTAAGAAAAATTTTTCCAATTTAAGGTTTTTCCCCTACCATTTTCGGGGAACCTACCCCAATTTTGTTTTCTTCAAATTTTCCCCGGGGGGGATTACGGGTTTTGGGAAAATTTGAAAAACGGAAAAAGTTTGTAGTAAAAAAAAAAAAAAGTTTCCTAGGCCCCACCGGGAAAACCGGGGCCCTTATGGGGTTGAAAAAAAAAAAATTGATGATGGGGGGATGAAGCCCCAAAATTTTCCCTTTTTTTGGGAAAAAAATTGGTTAACGAAAAAAGTCCCCTTAAAAGGGGCTTGCAAAAAAGGGGAAAAAAATTGAGGGGGGAAAAAGTCCCCCCAATGGGGCCTTTGCTAAGGATTTTGGGGGAAGGGGGAAAGAAAATAATAATGGGGGGCTCGTTTAAAAAAAAATTTTGGTTTGAAGAGAAGCCCTTATCTGGGCTTAAGGGGGGAAAATTTTTAAAAAAAAAAAAAGGGGGATAATTTTTTTTAAAATGTTTAAAGTTTAGATTTCCCAGAAAAGATAGGGGAAAAAAACGTTTTTAAAAGGGGGAGAAAAAACCTTTTAAAAAAGAAAAAAAGGGGAGTGGGTCAAGCCCCCCTTTAAAAAAAAGTTCCCAAAAAAAAAACCTTTAAAAAAAGGAAAAAAAAAAAAGAAGGGGGTTTTTATTTTGCTCTAAAAAAGTTGGGTTTGGGGAAACCCTAAAAAGGGGAAAAACAAGAAAAGGTCCCTTTTTTAAAAAGGTTTTGGTTTAAAAAAAACCTTTTAAAAAAAGAAAAAAAAAAAAGGGGATAGCACTCTAAAAAAAAGCTAGCGGGGAAATTTAAAAAAGGGGAAAGGGGGGAAAGGGGGATGGGGCCCCCAAAAAAGGCTACTTAAAAAAAAACCTTTGGAAAAAAGGAAAATGGGAAAAAAAGGGAAAAAAACACCCCGGATTTTAAAACCCTTAAAAAAAAAAAGGGGAAACCCCAACCCCCTTTAAAAAGGGGTTTTGGGGGGGGGAAAAACCCAAAAAAAGGAAATGGGAAAGGGGGGGGTAATTGCAAAGGGGGAAGTTTGGGCTAAAAAAATCTAAAAAAAAAAGTTTTAAAAGGGGAAAAAGGGGAAAAAATAAACCCTCTAAAAGGGGCAAAGCAAAAAAAAAATTTAAAATAAAAGGGGAAAAAATTTCCCCAAAAAAATTTGGGACTAGTTTCCCAAAAAAAAAAGGGAAATTTAAAAAGAGTAGGGTAAAACATTTTAAAAAAGTTGGGTTTGGGCCTAAAAAAAAAAAGGTTAAAGGGGAAGGAAATTAAAAAGTAAAAAGTAAGAAAAAAAAAAAAATTTGGTTTTAAAAAGGGGACTTCTTGATTTAAGAAAAAAAAATTTATGGGAAAAAAAAATTTTTTGGGAAAAAAACCTTTTTATAAAAAAGGGGGCCTTTGGGGGAAAAACCCCCTTCGTTTAAAAAAAAGGGGGTTAAAAAAAGGCTTTTAAAAAAAATTTCATTTGGGGGGTTTGGGAAAGGGGATATGGGGACATTATGGTAAAAATTTAAAAAAGTGTGACCTTTTGTTGGAAAAAAAAAAAATTTTTGGGAAAATTAAAAAGTTGGGGGGGCTATTTGGGGGTCAGTAAAAAAATTTGGGAAAAAAAAATTCTTTTTAAAAAAAGGCTTTTATTTCTCTCTCTTTTTTTGGGTCTTTCTTTTTTTTTTTTGTTTTTTTTTTTTTTGGTCTTGGGGGACAAGTTACTATTTTAAAGGGGAATAAGTTTAAAAAAAACTCCC
The DNA here is from genome assembly GCA_024138005.1 of Lumnitzera racemosa. Taxonomy (NCBI): domain Eukaryota; kingdom Viridiplantae; phylum Streptophyta; class Magnoliopsida; order Myrtales; family Combretaceae; genus Lumnitzera; species Lumnitzera racemosa. The sequence goes on along the minus strand of JAMXBC010000824.1, from coordinate 3,044 downwards.
CTTTTTCCCTTTTGGGTGATAAGAAAAGGTTTTTTCTAAAGGGGGCCCCCAAAACCCCTTTGGGGGTTTTTTCTAGGGGGTTTTTTGGGTGATTCAAAAAAAAAAAAATTATTTTATCAAAGGGAAAAAAAGGGGGGTTTAACCCTTTGGTTTTGTTTTTTTTTAAAAGGAAGGGGGTTTCCCTTTTGCTCCCCTTTTTGTTTAAAGTTCCCCTTTTTGGATATATTTCCCAAAAAAATTTAATTAAGTCCTTTTTTTTGGTTAATTGCATGCTTTGATAAAAATTCTTTTTAAAGGCTTTTTTTTTAAAACCCTTTATAAAATTTTGGGGGGTTTTTTGGTAAAAGGGCCCTTAAATTTAAAGGGGACAAAATTAAAGGGGGCCCCAAAATTTGGGGAAAAGAAAATTACTTTTTTTTTTCCCGGGATTATAAAAAGTAAAAGGGGGATTTAAAGGGGGAAAAAAAATTGGGGGAAAAAGAAATTCCCTTCCCCCAAAATTTAAAAAAAAAAAAAAAAAATTTATTAAAGAAAAAAAATTGTCTTTTCAGTTTTAAAAAGGAAGCTTTTTTTTTGGGGGAAAAAGGGGTAGAAAATTGAAAGGGTAAGGGGGGGTTTTTGGGGTTAAAAACCTGGGGTTTAGAGGGGGGGGGAAACTTAAAAAAGAAAGATAAAGGAAATTTTTGGTTTTTTCTAGGTTTTAGAATGTGTTTTAAAAAGGCCTTTTTTTTTTTTTAGGTTTTTTTTGGGTTTTGGGACCCCGGGCCCTTTTTTAAAATTTTTTTTTAGTTTTACCCCTGCGGGGGTTTGGGGGAAATTTTTTATTTTTTTTTGGGGGGTTTTTGGGTCTTTTTTTAGGTTTAAAAATTTCAAACCCTTTTTTTTCCTCTTTTCTTCTTTTTTTTTTTTTTTTTTTTCTTATTAATTTTTTTAATTTTTTCCCCCTTACTGTCTTTTTTCCTTTTTTTTTTTCCTTTTGGGGGCCCCAAAAGGGGATTTTTTTTTCCCTTTGAAATGTTTTTTCCCTTTTTAAAAATTTTTCAGGGCCCCTAAAATCAGGGGTTTTAAAAAATGAATTGGGGGGTTAATTTTGGAGGTGGGGCTTTAAGGGCTTGGGGCTATTTGAAAAAAGGAATTTAAAGCTTTTTTTTTTTTTTCAAAAAAAAAAAAAAATTAAATTTAAATCAAAAAAAAAAAAAAGGGCCCAATTTTGGGGGAATTAAGGGTTTTTTTTAAGGGGCAAGCATAAAAAAAAAAAAAAAAAATTTTATCTCTAAATCAATGACCTTAACTCTAAATTACCCCATTATAGGATGGTTCTTGAAAGGGTTTAAATTTGAAAATTCTCCAATAAGTCTAACGGGTTAACAAAGATTAATTATGTTTTGGGATTTAAAATGAATGCATAACTTCATTTTATCTACATATTACATTCAAAGTAGACCTCCTTTAAGGAATGAGTAGAAAGTATCCTTACCATTAAGTTGCTCAACTCTCAAGTGTTTTGAAAATTAGTGTGTAGGATATAATTTATCTCTTTTCATTCTAAACCATTTTCTTTAAAAGTGAGTTACTAATACTTAAGGAGGAGTTTTCTTTTATTCAAGCTACTAAGAGATTAACATGCCTTAATATTTGACTTTGTGTTTTGGCTTAGTTCATGATTGGTCTTGACTTTCTTAATAGACTAGGGGTTTTGGCTTGACTTGGTTACCATTATAGGATAAAGATAATGTTTGAGTTAGCTACCTCGATGCGCTATAGTTTGTGCCGAATTGTCTACCTTAATAGGCTAAGTAGCTTGTGCTTAGGTATGTTACTGAATGGGCTTAAGGTTGGCAATTAGATTAAATGAGCAAGGAGCTAGTTGTTGGGTTGAATGGGATAAGGGGCTTGTGTTGGCTTCCTTAATAGGTTAAATGGCCTCATAATGGGTTAGAAGCCAAGTATTTAGGCTGGTTACTTGAGTGAGCCAAAAGCCTAGTTTGGGTTTAGCTCCTTTAGCCATAAGGATTTATAGCCGTCAGCAACTTTTCTTTTCATTTTCATTTTTTCAATTTTTGTTTCCTTTATTCCCCTTTTTTTTTGTTTTTATTATTTTGTTGTTGAGAGAAAGAGAAGATAAAGTTTGATTTTATAGAAATTGAGAAAATGATTGCAAATAAGGATGGTGATTTTTTAGGGTTCTGTTTATAAGTTTATGAGATTTTACATTTCCTTGAATGGGAGGGAACCGTAGTTAGATAAATTTGAAGGATTATTTACAAAGATAGAAATGTTAAAGATCAAAAGAATGATGAACTAAAGAGAACTTTTTTATTATGAAAGATTAAAATATTGAAACAAAGGCAAATAACCTAACATTTATTCTAGAACTTCACATTTATTCTAGGCTCTCTAGATATGAATTGGAAGAAACCTAAATTAAGTGTCGCACATGAGGCCTTAAGGTCCTCTATCATTTCATATGTTTCCTTAATGACTTGTCTTGGAAGGGCCCTTAAGGCTTAGTTGTGTGCTTAAAACATTAGAGTTTTGCCTTTAATTAGGTAATCTCATCTTTTAGTAGCTGCTCACGAATCTTCGAGATGTCTATAGCTATCAATTCTCTAATCATTTGCTTAGTTATCTATACACATTTTATGGACATGAATTTGTTATCAATGCAGCGAAAAAAAGTACGTGGAATTATATAGATGTTAGATCGTTTGGGTTAATACTTATTCTTTAAGTCAGATTTTATTTATAGAAAGTCATAAGCAAAAGGTTCCTAATTAGGAAAGAGGATAGGTTATTTTTTATTTATTCTTTGGAAAAATCAATTTTTCTAAGTATTAAAATTGATCTTCGATCACTAACCTTATTTATTTTTATTTTTAATTTTTTTTTGTTTTTTTTATCTATTTTTATTATGCTTTAATAAAGATAAAAATAAATATATTTTTTCGTCTCTTTTTTTCTTTTTTTTGTATTTTTTTTTTTTTTTTATTTGGGTTCAAATTCCTGCCCAAAATTCAAAAAAAAAATAATAAAAAAAGAAAAGA
>JAMXBC010000823.1:0-13258 GCA_024138005.1 Lumnitzera racemosa | reverse complement strand
GGATTTTTATCTTTTTTTTTGGGAAAAAAATTATACTTAGGTTTTTTAAGTGGATTATTAGGCAAAAATCAAATTAAAGGGGGATCAGGCTTAAAAAATAGAAGCCTAAGTAGAGTTTCTAAAAAGTTTAAGACAAATTTTTACAGAATAAAAATTTATATTTCCTTATCTTATTTTAAATTTGGAAATCAAACCCTTACTTTTAAAATGATTTTGAAGATTCAATTTTTTGGGTTTAAAAAATTAGCAAGTGACTTTAAATGGGTTTTTCATTACTCTTTTTCAAACAATTACACCAACCTACTTTGGGTTATTAGCCCTATTCCAAAATTTTCATGAAAACCCTTTTAACCGAAAAACCCGGGCAAAGCTACGCCCCCCTTACAATTGGTATACAAACCGCCCCCCTAAAAAGCTTTTCCCAAGCCCCTGATGCCCAACAAAACGGACTAAATCCTTGTATTTAAAATTGGGAAGCAAATTTTCCAAACAGGGCTTTTTTAAAACCAATTAGTTTTCTTAACTCTACAAAAAATTTCCCAACCCATTTTCAAAATTTATCACAAACCATAGCGCTAAAAATTCCAACAATCCAAACCCCCCCTTGCCCAAAACAGCCCCCAACCTTTTTGATCAGAAACCCCAACCCATACCCTTTTGAAATTCCCCCGTCCTATGTCCCCAACAAATTCTACGACAGTTTTACATCCCCTTACTTCCTAAACCCCCACTTGTAGAAAACCAGGGAAACACGCATTAGAAAAAACATCACTCTGACTGCATCCCCCGACAACCCAAATTTGCCATAGCCCTTTACACTTTGCACAAAAAACCAATTCATGATCAAAAACATAAAACGTACACAAACACAGACCTTGCCCCAAAACTCTCATGCTATACACAAAGACTTTAACCTTAGAAAAACAATGCACTAAATTAAACCCCTTGATCAATGGGAAATTAAAAATCAACATCCCCCTTGATCATCCCTTAACCCAATAGAAAACAAAACCCTTTACGCCCATAATCAGGGGAAATTAACAACACATACGCCTTAAATTTTACGTCTGTTTTTGTGGAGCCCAGAAAACCAACATCCCCTTGATCATCCCCTTTGAAAAGTGCAAAAAAAAAACCCAAACACGCCTTCAATCTTTGCTATGCCCCATCTGAAAACGGTATTAGTCTACCCTAAAATCAAATGCAGCCCGACGGGGGAAAAAATTTTTTATTTTGTATTTATTTTATTTTAATTCAATTATTTTTCCAAATTAATTTTTTCATTTTGTATAGGTTTTTTTTATTTTTCCTTTATCTTTTGCTTGTTTTTCGAATAATTCCAATGTTTAAAAAATTTTATTTTAAATAAGTTTTTGTAAAATTGTTTTTTTTTTTAAAATAAAAGGGTTTTAAGATCGTTTATCTAATCGTATCTTCACATTTTAAAATTTTAGGTTTTAAAAAAAGATTTTTTTTGGAAAAGTAGGGGTTTTAAAAAAAAAAAAATCTTAATCGAGTTTTTAAAAAAAGTTTTGTTATTTTGAGTTTTCAAAAATTTCAGAAAAAAAATTTTTTTAGTTTTTTTTAAATAAAAATTGTTTTAAATAAATGAAAAATTTAGCTTGATTTGCGAAATAAAATTTAACCTACCCACTAAATTTTTTTGACAAAAGGGAATTTTTGGGGGTTTTGATCCCGATAGCAAGTTTTATAGTTTCCTTGGGGATAACCGCAAAAAAAATTAAAAAGTTTTCCCTTTTTCTTAAAAATTACCCAATATAAAAAAAAAAAAATATCCTTAGGCCCAAATTTTTGTATTTTTGGTTTTTTTTAGTATCTTTAAAAAATTATAAAAATAAAACCCCAAATTTTTTTTTTCTTTAGTTTTACATGAGCCCTTTTTTTTTTTTGGTTCCTCCTAACTCGGTTTTCTTTGTTTTTTTTTTCTAAAATAAATTTTCTTAGGAAAACCCTTTAATTAAATTATTAAATTTTGGGGGGTTTTCCAAAGAAAGGGGCCTTAATTTCATTTTTTATCATTTAAAAAATGTAGGAAAACCCCATTTCTTTTTTTTTTTTTTTTTTAGAAAAATTTTTTTTAAATTTTCATGTAAAAGTGAATTTTATTAATGGGTTTTACGCTTGATTTAGGTTAGATTGGAAAACCCAAAAATTTAAGGGTCGACAGTCAAAAACAAGCAATTCAACCCACCTACGTTTCATGATTACCCAAAACAATTAAAGGGTTTAAGTATATAAGATTAACATAAAAAACTACATTTCAATTTGCTAAAATTAAATTAATTTTAGTAGGTACTGACCTAACCTTCTTTTATTCATCAAAAAAAAATCTTCTAAGAGTTCCAAACCCCAAAAATTTTCCTTTGAAGAAAAGGTTTTTTGAGATCCCATTTGTTTTCAGAAACTTTCTAGGTTAAAAGTGTTATTTCGAGCCTTTTCTTTTATAAGTTTTTATTTTTTTAAAGTTGATTATTTTTCGGGGGTTTTCTTTCCCCATTTCATGTTTGAATGGTCCTCATATATCCTAAATGTTTTTTGTTCTTTTTCCCGGGGGTTTTTCAATTTCATAAAGGCCAAAATTCTTTTTAGTTTTTGGACATGTTTAGGTTCATTTTTTTTTTAAAGTTAAGTAAAGGAAATTTTTTTTAAAACCATGATAGGAAATTTTCTTTTTTTAAGGATGCCTTTGTCCACTTGTTTTTTTTTTTCTTTAAATTTTTGTTTTTTGTTTGGAATTTTTTCATTCCTTTTTTGGGGTTTTATTTATTTTGAAGATTTTGGGAAACCCTTCTTTCAAAATAGGAAAGAGTTAGAAAAAATTTCCCTTTTAAAATGTTTTAAAAAAGTTCATGGGGTTTTTGTTTTACTTTAAAGTTGGGGAAAAACTTTTTTTAAAAACTTTTTTTTCCTTTTTATTTTTTTTGGGGAAACCCTTTGATAAAAAATTTAATTTTTTAAAATAAAATAGTTTTTTTATCTAAAAAACTTCTAAAAAGATATTGTTTTTAAAAGAACTTTTTTGTTGAGAAATTTTATCAAAAAAAGTTTAAAGTTTTAATTTTAAAAAATTTTTTTTTTGAAAAATATAAAATTTTCTCTCCAAATCCTTTGTTTGCTAAAAAATTTTGTTTGAAAAAGGGTTAAAAGAGTTTCTTTTTTCATAAATTTGTTTTTTGAAATTAAAACGGGAAAAGAGTTTCCGAAAAAGGAAAATAGTTAAAAAGGGGTTTCTTTATGAATCATTTTTTAAATGGTTATCAATGATTTGAAGTTTGGGAAATTTTGAAGGAAAAAGGAGTAAGGGGAAAGGGTTGTGAGATTCCCTGGGGGGGCTTAGAAAGGATATGTGTTGGTTGGAATGTGCATAAATGTGGTCCTAAATGATGATGGGGGGTTTTTTTTTATGGAAAGGGTTGATTTAGCTTATCTTAAGTTTTTTGTTTGAAACTTTAATCTTTCAATTATTAAACGTTGGAATTTTTGGACATGTGCATGTTCCCAATTTTTTTGCCCTTTATTTTGTTCGCATCCCCAATTCCATATGTTTCTTTTTCTCATTTCTTTTTCATCACCCATGCTTCATGGTTCTGATTTAGGGAACTTTCAGGTAAAATTTTCCCTTGTTGACTTAAGAGTCTTATTTGATGGGGAAGAGGTCAAAAAACCATAATGGATATTCGAGGTTAAATAGCTATAAAGAACAGAATAAAATGGGATGTTTTGTGATGAATGGTATGGATATTACGCACCAAAACACAAACCAATAAGGGGTTTAGCCAAAAATAGGGTTTCGTATAATTACGAACACAAAAGCATCAGGTTTTTCAAATGAGAGGTTAGGCAATATTAACTGCAAAATGAAGGGTTACGTAATTTAAGGGAAAGTTGATTGAAAAAAAAGGAATCAAAACTTGATATTTGTAGAAAAGTTGCTGTAGCCCTTTTACGTCAAGAAGAGTAAGATCCAAACTAGACAGGGTAGTAGTTGGTTTTTTGGGTCTAAAGGGGGAGTCCCTTAAAATCTCCAAAACTTGGTTGAGACATTTGAATGGTCAACCCTAATTATCAAGTCCTAAGATTGTCGAAAATAGTCTTCTGTGCCTATTGAGTGGATCTTGGGCCTCCCAATTCGAAAATGACTTTTTCGGCTTTCGTAAATGATGGTTTATGTGGGGGTTTTCCCCTTTTTACTCTTGGTACTAGCAATCATTAGGGCCCCGGCACAAAATTTTTCGACTCGGCTTAAGTAGTATAGGGTTTTCCATATAGTGCGGGGGGTAAAAGGAAGTCATCCTAATTTAGCAAAGGCATGGATTTAAAAGTTGAAAAATTCTTTTACCTTTTTTCACTGGGTACCGAGTGTCTCTATATTTATAATTCTCATAGGGATAAACAATAGCCTTTTTATCCTTTTAAACTATGTAAGTTTGGGAAGCCCATATGGTAATTTCCAGTAAAATTTCAAGGGCAGCCAAAAAAGTAAAAATTTTAGCTTTTATGGGACCACATCGATGTCAATCTGTCCTCTACTGTCTTGCTTGAAAGTTTTTTTTGAGCTCTTTTTATCACATGGACCTTTCCCCGTTAATAAAAATACTTCAATCCATAAAGGTTTTGGGATGGGGTGGGCGGAATTTTTCTCTTACTAGCTTGGAAAAAGTGTGTTGGTGAACTTCTTCTTAATAACTGTGAAAAGGTCTTCCCCTTCCCAAACATTGAATTTGAAATTTAAAATTTTCCCCCGTCTGTCTGCTTCAGGTCAAATCTTGGTCTCTAGCAGAGTTTATTGAATTTCGTAAAAATTTCTTCTATAATCGTCCCGAAAAATTTTTCGCTTTGATTTCTATTTGTCATGGGTCCTTTGCCCTTTAAGCCATGACCCCTTATTGGAATTGGGAACAAAATGTTTTTCCTAAGCATTTGAAAAACTTACTTCTAAGCTTGTATTTGGGCCCTTCTTTTTTAGCCCCCTTTGTTTAACCTAATCAATTGCTAAAAATCAAATTTTTTTATTTTTCTTAACCTTTTTAGTCTTTTTTAAATCAAAACTGATATGTTGGGTCGTTTGTCAGCCTTTGTGCCTCCTTCTCCTTGTCTTTCCCCTCTCAATGCTAAATTGATTGCTTCCAAAGGCTAACATTTTTTAATTTTAAATTATTGTAATGTCGTCTCGGAGTCTATTGAAAATTTTTCAATTGTGCGTTTATGGGTCGCAATTTCATCTTGTCTTTTTGGTCTCAAAATCCCTTTTAAATATTCTTAATGGGGTTTAAACCCTATTTTTGTGCTAGAAAAAATGGAGTTTTTGCTTGAAGTAAGTCGGCACAAATGTTGGTCCCTATCTTTTTATAAGCCTCCCGTTTTGATTGCTTTTCCCTTTGATCTCGCTTGGCGACTTTAATTTATCCCCCTAAAGACTTTAATATTCAATGGGCTAAGGATCCTGCTTAACCCTTTGGGTTTTTCCCCACCTATAGAAGTTAAAAAACTTCTTACTACTACTACCCTTGCTTAGCTACTGTACCTAGAGATTTCTTAGTACAAACCATTGACGAACTGCTACCTTTCCATTTCTTTTTGGGCATTGGGCCCCCCTTTTCTTTTTGTTGTTGTCCCATTTTCCCCTTTGTTTCATAAAGAATTTTCTTTCACTTTTTTTTTCTTTGAAAATTTTTCCCAAAATTTTAATGTTGCCCTTAGGGGCTTTATAAATTTTGTCTCTTTTCACTATTTGCCAAAACAAGTTTCCACCCTTTTTAATATTGAATGAAATTGTTTTTTTGAGGGGAAAATTTTTCTCTAATCCCTTTTTTTTTAATTTTATGTAATTTTGCCGAAAAATACTCGAGAAAATTTGTTGGGAAGTAGGCCTTGGCATTAACTTTTTGTGTTTTAAAAGGGAAAGGACGAATCCCTTTTGTTCATTGATGAGTGGGCATTTTTTAAGCAAAAATTTATGTAAACCCAATACAATCCATTTTGCCCGATCACTCCCCTTTTTATTTTTTTTCCTTACTCAAAGAATCCATTCGTTTCATCTCCCATGGTAAGTCTTAGTGATTTTCTAAAAGGGCCCAAGCCCATCACCCTAATTTTAAATTTCGTTCAAGTTTGGTTTGAGTTTTACAACAGTTTCAAAAATCAATGGTGTCGGGAGCCAATGTGTAAGGTTTTAAAATTTTTTTCTTTTCTCCTTTCGAAGTAAGGCCAAAAAAATAGCTCCCCTCAAAACTTTTGGGGTTTGGGTTTGGGGGAAAAAAATTTTTTAGGAAAATATTTACATTCACTATGATGGCAAAATTTAAAAATAAATATTCGGGTTTTTGGGCTAAATTTGGGAGGTGAAAATGAAAAAACATTGTTTTTGGTTTTAATTATCCCTTGCAAACAGATGATTAATGCCTTTAGTTGGGCACTTTAAGTCCCAAAAACCAAGATGGGGGCCCCAAAAAAGCTTAAATTAAGGGTATGGAATGAATAATTTATAGGGATCAAGTGGGGCAAAAGGTGGGTTTTCGATTTGTTTTAAAGCCCTTTTTGGTAATGCCTGATAGCTTATTTCAAGCTTGAGCAAAAAAAAAGGGAAAAGACAAGGAAATTATTTTAATTTCATATAAGAAAATTTATTTTGGTTAAAACCCAAAGTTGTAAATTTTATTGTTTCCTTGTTTTGAAAAAACCCTTTTAACAACACATAAATCCAAGTTAGGGGAATTCATTTTTTTCCCCTAAGGAGACCAATAACAACACCAAAAATAAAAAAATGTAAAACCTCACGTAGGTTCCCTAACTTTTGAAGATTTGCTAAATAAATTTATTGGAGTTTAGTTTGAAGGGTTTTCAACCCAATGAAGCTTTTACCTAAGAATCCCAAAGGCCTCATTAAAAAATTTTAAATGGGGTAGCTAGGTCAATTGGAAAGGCAATTACTAAATTTAAAAACAAGGGGGGTTGCTTGAAAACATCGAGCTGAAAACTAAACCAATAGGGGTTTGGGAACCCAAACTTGATGAAAAGTCGGGCATTGAAAAATGGACGCAAAATAACAATGTCCTTAGGGGGCAAAACCCCAAAATTTTATTTATTTATAAAATTAGTTTTTTTATTAAATTTATTTTTATTGTCCTTCTTATGAGTTAGTTAAAGTATTGGTTTTAAATTAGTGTCTTAAACCCACTTTAAATTGATTTTAAACAAAAACCCAAAATTGAAAGTTGCTCAAATAGTAACACTGAAAATTTTTATCCAAAATTTTTTTTTAAATTTTATTTAATTTGTGCTTCAATTCATGTTAAAATTTTTAATATTTCAAAATAATTTTAGGAAATAAGAAAAAAAATCAACATGGCATTGAATTCAAAAATCCAAAAAGGATCGACCGTCTAAATATAGTTTTGCATGATCTCTCAAAATTAATTCGAGAGGAATTTGGAAAATTCTTAAACGAGGGTTTAGGTAAAGGGACCATGCCAGATTTTTTAATTGTGGAGATGAAAAAGTTGCACCATTTGGGCAAGGTAAGGCCCATAGCCACACTCTATGACATGCCCACCATTTATTTCAATTTAAAAAAAATTTTAACCAAACCCACACAAACCACCCCCCAAATACACCTCTAACCCCCCCCCTCTCACAATAACACCAAACTTCCCAAGTCCTCCCCCCCAAGCTTGCATAGAAAATCTAAGGGTATTCATCATTCTATTAGTTATTTATTGATTGGTTGTTTTTCACAAAAAAATTTGGGTTTTTTATTTGGGTATAATGAAAAAGTGGCTTACTGTATAGAAATTTTTGTTTTTAGAAGGATTTAGAAAAAAATAATATGATAAAAAATTTTGTTTACTTTTTGTAGAAAATTTTTGAAAAAACTGGGAAAATATGTAGGGGACCCTCCCCTAAAATTTATCCCCTTTTTAATGCATTTTCCTCGCTAAACCCGGGGGTTTTGTGCTTAAAATTTTTCTTTTTAAAAATTGATACATTTTCTAATGGGGTGCTTGAGTTCTCCATTGCCCAATAAAATATCTTGTCTGTAGTGGGGTTTAAAGTTTTTTTTTGTGTTCGATATAGGGTAACCCTTGGAAACTAGGCCCCTTGGGCCCCCAACCCAGTTCCCAAAAATGCACCCCTTAGATCGATAAAGTAGAACCTTTTAAATTTCATTTGAACTCAATTAAAACTCGATTTGCATTTAGCGATATAAAAGGGAAAGGAGAAGTTAATAGAAAAAAATTTGGGAAAGAAAAAGCTTTGAAAGAATTGTTCCAGTAATAGTCAGGAATTTTTTAATGGAAAAGAGCAGAACAATTGTTTATTGAGTACCTTGATTCAGCGCCAAAATAAATTTTTGTGTACCCCATAATATTATCTCTATTGGTAATAAAAAAAGTCCGTATTTTTTTTTTTTCTTAGAGTTTATAAAATGGGTTTTTGACTAATTTTGCTAAATTTGTAAGGATCCAATAAGTCCAATATTGATTCTTAAAATGTATCAATTTGGAAAAAAAGCTCCTAGTGATAAGGGGGAAACTCGACCAAAAACTACTAGTTCGCCCGTTTAACCCTTTAGGGCCCTAAAAAATTTCAATTTTCTCCTATGAATATTTTTGTAATGGATTCGTTTGATCTAAAACTTGAGTAGTGGTGAAATTTTCTAAAAAAAAGATTATACGTGGTTGTTAATGGAGTTTAAGTTTCCCAAATTTTTGGGGGCGGTATCATTTAGCAAAATTGTAATTGAAACCCATTCCAAATTTCTTCATTCAAAATTTTCCCGTCATTGCATTATTCCCGAGTAAAAAAAAAAAAAATGTTTTTTTAAAGGGTACTAAAAGATTAATATGCGTTCATATTTCGTTGCCCAATCCTTCTTTTTCCCCAAATCTTTTTAAAAGAATTTCTTTTTGTTTTAAGGGATGATAACCCACTTTCTCCCCCCTTTTTCCTTCCCCCCCCAAACCTTATTCGATCTTTAGACTTTAAACAAATTTTAAAATAAGTAAAATTTTTTGAATTTGGTTTTTTTTAAAGTTAGACCCCTTAGTCTAGTGGGGGTATCAATTCAACACTTTCTTAAAGTAGTGATCTTGTGGGACTTTTTAAAATGAAGAGTAAAGTAAGTGTTCGTTTTTCCCTTTTGCGTTTAATGTTCGGCTTAGCTAAAAAGCTTTGTGAATTATTTTAGTGTTCAGTTGTACGGATAAAAAAAAAAGGGTTTGAGCTCTGGAAAGCCAGGCCTTTTTTTTGATTTTTGATGATTGGATCTCTCTTTAAAGGGGAAAAAAAAGTGCTTAGATTGGGAGTAATCCTGTGTTTTGACAAAAATCAAGGGGAAGGACAAAGGAAAGACGATGCCTCAAAAAATAATTGTTCGTTGGTGGAAAAAAAAAAAATGCAAGCTGTATTGAGTTTTGGATCAATGTCCCCAAAAGGGGTATGCCTAGTTTTTCAATGAGCTTTTGGCCTTTTTAGAATTAGTAAGATAGTAAAGTACGTTTAAAAGCAACGAATGATTTTTTTTGTTAATTAGGTGAAGGAAAATTTGTGGAGCATTCTATGGTCTTAATAAGAGGGGTAGAGTGAAAGATTTCCCACGTGTGAAATTCCCTTATTCGAGGAGTAAAGGATTTTCTAGGAATTCCGATCAAAGAGAGGCAATAAAAATTTGGGTGCGGAAAAACGATTTCAGGTTTGGGCTGGTTTATAATTCTTACCCATTTCCTTTTTCGAATACATTCATTTCTTGCTTTAGTCTCTTCTTATTTGGACTCTTTCGACTTTTTGGGGGCATCAGATTGAAAAGCCTAATTATTTTATGAGGGCCCCTTTGGGGGAATTGGGCTCGTAAAACTCGATTTTGAAAGGGAAGATTTCCCTTCGGGGTGGTCCTATAGAGTTTTCTCGAGGCCATCCAATAGCGGGCCCCTTTTCATCATTCCGAAAGAAGGCCTTGAACCCCACAATCCATTGTTTCCCCCGGGTTAGCTTAAGAGGCCCCGCGGCGTGTTAAAATGGTGAATTTGTCAACCCGTCCTCCCCGAAGAGTTGAAAGGTTTTGGGAAGAGATTTGTCAGCAATGAGATAATTTCGAAAGACAATGTGTAAAAAATTTTGGGCCCTCTGTCTCATTTGCTTGGTGAGAAAAAGAAACTCAATACACCCCGGCAAAAATGAACCCCTAAAAAATCCCCAAAAGGGATTTTCCAACAAGTCTTAGAGTGGATAGATAAATAAAACGGTAGAAACTCTTAAGACCTTATTGACAGTACGTGCGATGGGCAAAAATGTAATGCCTTAAAAAACCCTTTAAACCCCAAAGCCGGGATTAGGCTACCCCATTCTAGAGAAGCCGTTGGGCGGAACTCACATACGGTTTTGAAACCTAGTTTCAGAATGGGGTTAGGGGAGAATGATGATTGGTTTAGGGAGGGCGATCGACCCTAAAAAAAAAAACATTGTAAAGGATTGTAGTGAGACCCCCGATCCACAAACTGACAAAAAAGGACTCCCCCTTTCTTGGGAATAAAGAAGGGAAAATGATGTACAAAGGGGAAAGGGGAATTTTTGGGAACCTACCGCGAGGGGTGTTGCAAGCCAGGGTTATAGAGATAAGGGCCTTTTGGTGAAGCCAAAATCAATTTCGAGTCACCAAACCCCAAAAATGTGGAAGGGCCTATGGAGTTTAAGGGAAGCATCTACGTTGTCCACCCCCGCCTTCGAAGGGGCCCAGTTTGAGGACCAGGGGCAGTAGAGTGACGACCCAGGAGCGGATTCCCCATCGACGGGGGCTTGGGGCGGTTATCTCGAGTCACATCACGACCAAAAGGTAAGACCCGGTGAGACCCGGGAGGAAACACGTTGGGAGTCAGAGGTCCCTTGTACCTGTAGCCTCTCAGATTCATATTCTAATTTGATAAAAGGGGGAAGGGATCCCTTTTCTGCAACAGAAAAAAAAAGGGCATATTTGACCGAAATAACCCAACGTACATCCAAAACCAATCAAAGAAAAAATAGACAGAACTACAAGGAGGGGCTTATTTCGATGGGATTGGATTGTGGGAAAGTCCAAAACAGAAAAAGGGGTTTGGGCCCCAGCCCCTTTTTGGGGGTGTAGCATGAATTTAAGATGAAGTAAGCATTTTTCGCAAAAACTATTCGTTGGGTAAAGTTCTTTTCTAGCTTTGTTGTTGCTCTAAGCCCACCCCCTTGAAATAAAATTTTGAGTTCCACCGGGGTGCCTTGACAGAAAAAAGGGGTGCAAAAAATTTTAAATAGAGCACCCAAAGGGGGGGAAAAGAAAAAAGAAAAAAAATAAGCTGCAATTTCATTGATGGGTTTGTTATTTTGTGTGTGGTTGTATATATACCCTTTTATGATATGGAAAGGGATTTTAAGGGAAAAAAAAAAACGACCATTCGTTTTACCCTTAACGGATCACTTAGTGTTTGCGAAAAATGGTAAACTTCGTAGTAGGAGCAGTCTTTTTTTTTTACTAGAAAAACCCGTTTCGTAGTGAAATAGAAAAAAATCTTTTACTCGTCACCGACGGAAACGTGTTGAAAGAAAAAAAGAAAATGTTTGGGAAATTCTATTAATAGTTTTTGATTTGTTATTGCCATAGGTTTTTGAACTATGTTGAAATGGGAAGAACTTAGTGATTGAATTTAAATTGCAATTAAAACTTTCCCTAAATTCATGAAATTTTCAAGCTTTAAAATTATTTTTAAAAAATGTTTTAAAATCCCATAAAATTTATGTTGGAATATGGAACTTTTGTTAAAAATATTGTTCCCCAGATGATTATTTAGAATGGAGCAAACTTTTAAAAAATTGTTATTGAGTGCAAATATTTATATAAAGGATTAGATGAAATGGATTTAATATGAATTTGCCCAAATAATTAATTTTCCATGATTTTGGGAAAAATTTGCTTTAAATATTTTAAATTTTGTTTGATTGAAAAAATTAGTAATATTACAAGTATTTTGCTTGATTTTTGTTGTAAATTAGTTTAGGATTGCCTTATTTTTTATAAATGATTTTTGTTTTTATAAAATTTTGTTTCCCTTTTTTTTTTTATTTAAAACTTGCCAAAAGTTAGCATGCCACAAAAAAAAATTTTTAAGCGCCAATTAAATACATCAAATGTTAGAAGTGCTTAATATTAAAGGTTAGTTTTGATATTTAAGAAGGGTGGGGGAGGAATTTTGTATTTTGGTGAAATGGTTACGAAGGGACCATACCTTTTGATGAGTCCCTATTAAAAGGGATTTTTCTCCAAACTTGTTAGGATCCCAAAAATATTGGGCTACCCATTTTTTCCCCTTAAGGAGTTTACAATTTATTTGTGTAGGTTTTTTAACAAATGAAGGGAGGGGCTTACGACCTAGGAAGGTCTACGCTCAAAAACAAAGGGGTTTTAGCTCTTAGATTAATTATTATTTTTAGCTGGCGTTTTCCTGGGAAGGAAACAGTGGGTTTTTGAATGAAAGGTATCCTTGCTTAAAAATTTGTTGAATGATGCCCTTTAAAATTGGGGGTTAGGAAGCCTTTTTTTTTGGAGTACTCTATCAAGGGATTCGGCTTCTTTTTTTTTTTTTTTTCATCAAAAGTTTGCAAGAAATCACTTTTTTTCAGCCTTCCGTAGGGATATTGGATCCCTTTAAAGGACCTTAGGGGGGGCTTAGTAATTTGCTTGAAATTTTTTTATGTGTCACCCCTGATAAGAAAATCGCCTGTTTGTTAAAAATTGGGAAGATTAAAAAGTTATCGTTGGGTCTTCTTTTTTGTTTATTTATATTGTATATTAAATAACTTTGGTTCTTTATTCCTATTTCCTAAAACGTAGGAAATTTAATTCCCCCCCAAAATAGTGAAAAAAAGAAATCAATTCCTAAAAAATTTAAAAATTTTAAAAATATTACTTAATTGGAAAATTAGTCTTTTTTGGGCATTTCAAATTAAATTTTTATAGTTTTCATCATACTTTTCAATGGTAGCACTCTTGCTTGGTTCTTTAAACCCTTTTCCTAACTATGACAACCCGAAGGAAAAAAATATCGGGGGTTTAAATTAATTAGTTGGAAAAATACCCTATCAATACCCCATGGAAAAAATTTTTAGATGTATAATCTAAGAATGCATGAACAAAACAAAATACTAAACAAGATGCGTGCTACGAACCAATACGATCAGAATTATGCTCCTTATTAGGGGGTTTTTGGGGATAACTAAC
>JAMXBC010000822.1:0-13260 GCA_024138005.1 Lumnitzera racemosa | reverse complement strand
GGGCAATGCCCACTATTTTTTAGACATGATGTTTTTTGTTTTTATGGAAAGCCCAAAGTTGATAAATTTTCTGCCCAAGGAGGGGGTTGTTTCATTTAAAAAAGGGGGTTTTTTTAACGATTTGTTGTACAAGCCCCGCATAAACCCTTTTAAGTTTGTTTTCGGGGAAAAGTTCTTGGGATTTATTGCCCAAAAAAAAGGAATCGATGTTGATCCTAAAAAAAGTTGATTTAAAAGATCGATGCCTTTCCCTTTTTTTAAAAAGGAACAAAAAGTTTTTGGGGGGAAAAAGGTTTCCCCTTTATATTAAAAGGTTTTAACTCAAAATTGTTAAGATCTCTTTCCCTTTCACCAATTTAAAAAAAAGGGAATTTCATTTGGTGGGGGCGGTCTATGATTTTTACAATTAAAAAAGATTAAGAGGGCCCAAACCCCCCCTTAAAACCTGATAGTTTGTAAGGAATTGCCTTTGATTTTTTATTTATTTTTTTGTGGTCCTTTGGGTTTTACTGGGGTAAGAGATGAGGGTTAAGGGGCCCTGTGTACTATTTCAGTAAAAACCCTTTTTAAAGGGAGCAAAGTTTTCCTCCCTTGCAAAAAGTTTGCTTTCGCTAGTTTTTGGGCTTTGTAAAAAACTACGAATTTTTTTCCCTTAATTTTGGATAAATTTTGGAAATTCTTTTTCAATTTTTTTTAAGTTTTATTGTTGTGACTAGTTTATCAAGGGGGGTTGTAAGTGATTTTTTTTTGGGGAAAAATTTTCATATTTGTTTTCCCCCAAAAAAACCTTTAAGTTACCCCCCCTTGGTAAATTTTGTTCCTTCCCAAATCCCCAAAAAGGAAAAATTTAAAAAGATTCAATACCAGTAAGTTTCATGAAGATTTTTGGGGGGGTTTCAAATTGAATAGTGAGGGATGCTTAAATTTTGAGGGTTTCACAGGGAATAAAAGGCTGGGGAGCAAGAATTTTTATTTCCTCCCAAAAGGGGTAAAGAGATATTTGGCTTTTAAAAAATTGATTTTTTTTTTTTTTTTAAAAAATAAAAGCAAATACAAAGCATTTTTTTGGGGGTTTTTATTTGTGGGGAAGTGGGAAAGGCATACATTTTGTATTGGGCGATTTAAATTTTTGATCATTAAAAAAGGTTCGGGTGTTTTGGGTTTAAAAAAAACCCCTTTCTTGCACTTTTGGGGTTCTTTAAACCCGGGTTTTAGAAAATTTAACTCCATGCGTTTATGAAAAAATTGATTCGATCAACGAGCATACCCCAAGGGCATTCTATTTCAACTTAAAAAATTTTTATCAAAATAAATGGGAGTTAACTATAAGGGTGGAAAGGTGTTTGTTCTATGTGTTAGTTCTGGAAAGCTCGACTTAATTTAAAAAAGTACCCCAAATCGTGCAATAAGAGGGGTCCCCATTGATCCCCGTATGCAAGAAGGCTATTATTGGTATCAATGGTAAAAATGCTTTCGAGTGAAGCATTGCCCAAAATTTTTTGAGCCCCCTAACTGAGTAGTGAATTTTGTATCTCCAAGAAGATAGGGGCGCCCATATATTGATTATTTGAAAAAACAATGTGCTTGACAAATAGTATGGCTCCAAAGCTCATTAAGAAAAAAGGCTAGAAATACTTATGCACAAAAACAAACTTATGAGTATCGTTTTTGGGAAGCCCCTAAAGTGCATTTTTTCCCCCTAAAACAGAAACAAATTTTTATGAGGTGCATGCTAGGGAGTGTGGGGAAAACCCAAAGGAGGAAGGAAGTATATTTTTTCCCACTTGATAGAGGATTATTGGCCAAACAAGTAAGGGAGCTTTTAACTTACCCAAAAAATGTATTGTCTCCAAAAGATGGCAACGCCTTCGTCCTCGATCACACTCCTGGTGTCATGACTCCTTAGCCTTTTCACCGTAGGGATTTTATCTTATTGGGCCAATACATCCCCATCGAGGGATGTTTTGGATTTTGGCAGGAAACAAAAAAATTCACAAAGTAGGTAGAGGAACTCATTTAAAGAAGGCAGGGACTAGTTTGCAAATTTTATGAATGAGAAGCCGTATGCGGTTCGGGAATCCCAAGCTGTTTTTCTGACAAAAATATCCTTTCATCAATTTGCTGTTGCCAATTTTGGTTCTTATAATATTTATCATATAAAACCATGCCTTTTTTCTTAAAAAGGGAAAAGGTAAACCAAGATCACTAAAAAGGTTATTTAAGGTACTTAGTCTATGGTTCTGATAATATAAATATGGCATGATAAGCTACCCCTTGCACTTGGCCCACAGATACAAAAAAGAAGGCCCCAAGTAACCCCCCTTTTTTTTGGTTTCGGGGGGTTTGGTGTAGTTCCAATAGAAATTTTACCATCTACTAGGTTGGCCGTGATGCCAAACTGAACCCGATGTGTTTTAAACGTGGATTTGGAGTCTTGATGAAAGCGTTATTGCCAAATGCAACTTATCAACTATCAAATAAACTTGGAGTGGTGTATGATGTCTAGTGGAAGAGATCATTTAGCAAGGTAACATCTACTTATGTAAAACCCGGTACGTGCATTGAGTCTTCCCCGAAAAATTTTCCCTAATGGGAAAGGGCCTTTCATATTGAGGAAGGCATGAAAATGGATATTCAAACTTAGGAATCCTAGGACAGTGTATTATGCTCCATTAAAATTTTAAAAATTTTCAAAAAGTTCCTTGTAAGAGGAAAAAATATAGTAAAGTTAATGAATGAAGCTTATTTTTTTGAGTCGTCGGTTTTATTTTGAATATATTTTCTTTTTATCTCCTTTTTTGCACTATGCATTAGGGGAAAAAAACAAAGTCTTGGGGGTTTTTTGTGTATTAGTAAGGGACTATCTCCCCAAATGGTAATTAATCCTTATGAGTTGTGATGGTTGAGACTTTGCTCCCCGGATATTTATATGCTCTATCAAAAAAAAGGGCAAAGGTTGCCCTGTGAGTATGCATTTGTAAAGCATGCAAAATAGTTAAGCAGTGGTATTTCGCCCTTAACTTTGACATGATTATCTAATGGAATAATGTTCATAGTTGCAAACAAATACCCCATATTTTGGGGTCAATATTTGAATTTTTGTTTGCAAAATGGAACGTACTTTCAACACGCGGGTTTCCTTTAAAATTTAGTAAGTTATAAAAATTTTTTCAACATCGTCTTCTATTTGTAAAGTGATGTAAGGGAAAAACAAAATTTTTTTTAAATGCATGGGCAATTTGAATTCTTAAGGCTGGCTAGCAAAAGGTATTTAAATCATGATGTCAACTAAAAACAAAATCATGTCAAAGACTAGGGGATCCCAAACAAAAAAGGGGGAAAAAAGCTAACATGAGGTTCAAGAAAAGCTAAACACCTTGTGAGAAAAAAAAAAAAAATGCAAAGAAGGTAAGGCAAAAAACATGAAGCTCTAAAAGTAAGTACTGTCAATGACTAAGGGATCCCAAACAAGTAGAAGCTGACAATACCATGAGGTTCAAAAAAACGGCAAAAAACCTTGTGAGAAAAAAAAAAATAAAAAAAGTAAAGAAGTAAGAGCAACATTGAAGATTGATGCTAAAACCCTAGGAATCAAGATCTGTGCCTCTAAAACATTCTCTCTTCAAGTTTTCCTTTTACATGTTTGACTTTTTAGTAGCTTGCTCTTTTCCCCAATGCTCGATGCCAACCCTTTTTTGGGCCCCAACTGCAAAGTTCCTCTTATGGGAAATTTAAAAAATTTAAAGTACTGCTGCGGCATACTACTGATCAAAAGTTTGAGTGCTTTTGGATAATGGACCAGCATCTAAAAAGCCCCTTTGGGTTCCTAAGCAGGCCCAAGACATAAAATAGTCCATTAGAACCCCAATAAACGGACCTGTCCAAATTCCTTCTATCTTGTGTAAGCGCTCCCAAAGGTGTAAGAGATCACAGGGTTGGGGAGGTCATGAAAAGGGGGCGGTGTCTTTTTAGCTTTTTCCCCTTAGTTATGGCCTTATCTCCATCTTGTAAAATTCTGTCCCTTTGGGGGGGAAAACCTTAGAGTTTTCTTAGGTAAGGTAGCATCAATTGAGGGGAATAAGAACATATTTAACCTCTGCATTCGTAAAAAGCATTTCAGTCTCAAAGTTTACCCCATACCATAAAGACTTCATGCATCAAAATGTTAGCTATGCCGGCCCCCCTTTCCCAAGGTCTTCAAATTTTTTTGTATCCTTGAAATCTTTAAGAAGCTTGTTTACTGTGGTCTTGTTGTCATTTTTAAGGTACCAATCCATTTTTTAATCACTACTCTCATGGTCAACAAAAGGCCCGGGGGAACTTTTTTTATGCCTCGTTTTCCCCCCTCCAAAGAGTCCCCTTAAATTCACCCCATCATCTTGCTTTAAGAATCTTCACTCATAACGTCAGTACCATCTTCTCAGTGATGCTCCAAATAAACCCAACTTACCCCCTTTGTTCCAATTCCGGTTTGGTGTATTATGATGGTTTCTAGTTTAGGATAGTTATCTAAACCATATTGGTTTGGGAAAGGCAAATCTAGAGGGGCTTTTTTGACGATCTAGCATCATTCAATCCCTTAGAAAATCCTTAGATCGAGCCTAGCTTACCCGGGTTTTTCTTAAACGCACATGATTGCAATCTTCTACATTTATAGAGGAATGTAAAAAAAAAAAAAAAAAAACAAGAATGTGAGAAAAATATTACATGTGAGAATATTTTGAGAGTAAAAAGTTTAAACTAAAAAAAGGGGGAGGGGGGGGGGGGGGGGGGCGCGCCCTTTTTTTTAAAAAGAAATGTTTTACCCTTTAAAAGGTTTGAGTGGATTCGTTGCCTTATGACAAGTAGAAGAGGGTCGCTACCTTGCATTTTCCCTTGTTGCCTTTAGAAGACATTTTCTTTCTTTTGGGGGGACGTAGATAAAAAATTTTACTTGGGAGGGCTATTTTAGGAATATTTTTTTTATGGTTGTGGACACTACTTTTTAAAAAACTCTGGTAGTTACCCCAATAGTCAACCGACAGTAGAAACAACTCCGGTGCTAATAGAAAGGGAAAAACAATTGTCTCCCTTTGCTGGATGTTCTTAAAGTTATGGATCGGTTTTTTCCTTTGTTTAAGTCTTCATTAATCTTTATTTTATGAGGAACTACACAACCCCAAAAGTACGTTGTCGTAGTAGGTCGTGTATGTATAAAGATTTAATATAACCCCCTTGTTGATCGTAGGCCTTTCATACAACACACAAGACTCCCTTCCATATATGTTATCACTAGGCCATAGACAAGTAATATGAACAATTTAACTAAAATTACTTCTATGGTATAAATTAACTAATCGTAGGGCTTGTAAGCTACACCAAAAGAATATTAAAAAATGATTCAGTTCAAAAGGAAAAATGCAAATATTTTTAATCTATGTTTGAACAAAAATTGAGGTAACTAGATATTAAAAATCTTTTACAAAATGCCCTTTTTCGCTTTTTGATGCTCCAACTCGCCCCCTAATGAGTTTTCCCACGGTTCCTAGCCCGGATTAGCAAAGAGCTTTTCCTGCAACAACAAAAAATCTTCAGGGTATAAGCTTAAGCTTAGTGAATAAATACCCTCGTCAGTTCACTGATAGAAAATTTTAAAAGCTGCACAATCATATTTAAGCATGAACAAACAGTATGCCAAAAAAGCATGCAGTGATTGGAAAATTATCGATTTTTTAAATTACCCCCCCTATAACGGGGGGTTTGGGATAAGAAACCAAAAACCCAAACCAAAATCTAGGTTCTAGTCCTTAAGTTTTAATTCATTAGCAGTATTGTGCTTAACCCCAAAAAAAAACTGTATTTAAATTTATATTTATATTTGTATTTTTTTCTCTACGAATAAAAAATCAACTTTTAAAATCCAAGTTAACAGTGTGGGGGCTTCCACAATCTACAAATATACGCCCTAAGTAGAAACATAAAACGTGGGCCCCTTAACCCAAAGGTTGGGTCTCCCCGCATTTAATAAAATCATAAATTAGGATGAGACTAAATATTATGATGAATGTTGTCCCCAATTACAGGGAGGTTTGTCCTCTTATGAGTCCCTTCCCATCCTTTGCGTGGCGGTAGTTGATTTTTGTATGCAATATGAAAGTTTTAAAGGATAAATAGTAAGTATAAGAGAAAGTGATTAGTGTTTAAAGTAAGAGATGACCCCCTTCTTCTTCTTATTCAAATTGGCCATTTAGTGTCCTTTTGGGGGTCAGGGAATTGTCTTGTCTTTTTAATAAATTTAAAACTGTTAAAATTTGTAAAAAATTGCCTATGAAATATAAGTAAAGGGATGATAGGAAAATGTTTTATCGCTAGATTTTGATAAGTTATCAATTGAAAAAATGTTCCCAACTTTCAATTGATAAGTTAAAAAAGGTGTTAGTTGTTTTACTTTTTATATGAAAGGCTTAGACATGAAAAAAAGGGCTGGTCTTATAAGAAATTTTTTTAAAGATTTTATCTTGCATTGTTTTGTACTTTATGTTTTGTTCTTATAAAATTTGTGAAATTTTTATAAAGTTAAATGAAATTATTCAAATTAAAATTTTCGATAATCCTTAGGGTTAAAAAACCCCAATTATTTTAGGGTTTAAGGTCTTTGGTGAGTTTGAGCTGTAATTCTTCAAGCCTGATTTTATGTTAAATTTTTTTTTTGAATTGGAAAAAATTTGATTTGTTTTAAATTAAACTTTAAATTCTTGTTTCGTTGATCCTTGGGAATTTTGGATGTCTTTTAAACAAAAACTTTGGCCATAAAAGTGGGTTTTACAGGAACACCCTGATCTACCCCAACTGCACCAAATCGGTGAGGGGGTAAAAAATGACCCTTTTTCTCCAAAAACGCCAGAAGGCCCTTTTAAATGCAATGAAGGGATGCCCCCCAAAAGTACCCATAATAAATCCCGCTTGGGGTAGTAATTTTTCCCGGGATCTAAACTCACTAACTTTGTGATCTTAGGGGATAGAACCTTTTAAAAAATTGAAACCGCTTTTTTTTTTTGAAAGGACAAAAATGAATTTCCCCTTTTTAAATGATCTCAAAAACTTTGATTCTGGCTTCCCTAACCATGTTAAGCTCAAGGTTTGGATTAATTTCTTTTAAGTTTATTAAAATATTTCTATATGCTCACAAAGAAACGATTTAAAAACTAAAATTTGCATGAGATACCCCCAATAAAGTCCTTTGGAGAGCACAAAGCTTATAATAAAGGTTAAGCATGATATGGGACCCCCGATAGAAAGGACCAAAGCAAATTTCTTCCCCGAGCAATCGAATACCTAGGTGGAAGAACCCCGCCTAACTCCTTTTTTGGGGGCCACCCCCCCCCCCCGGGAAAAAGTTAGAGAAACCCAGCAAGCAAGGTGCCTTGAGCTCGTATTACAAGGAAATAGAGAATGAAGAGTTAAGTTAAATAACAGTTTGGGCATGAACAAGATGAGGGTTTCAAAATATAGGGTCTTCCCCTACTGGGGAAAAAGAGGACCTTCTTTCTTGGTCCCTTTTCTTGTAAATGCTTAAGCCCTTTAAAGTATGTAGCTTTCCCTTTTAGTATTGATGGGGTCTTTCAAGCTCCTTAAGGTTACTGTGTTTCTTTATTTCCTTTTGAATAGAAGCTTTTGCAATTCAGTTAATCCCAAATTTTGAAAATTGTCAACTGCATGTCTTCTGGGTTGGGGTGATCTCACCCCAAGGTTATAAAGTATGGGATTGATACTCCAGGAGAATAAAAACTTCCATAAGCTCACATATTTATCTTGAACCAAATTTGAGGAAATAAAATTTGGGGGAAGATATTGCTTTCAACAAAATTGCCTACAATCTCAAATCATTTAGGATGTAGCTGCCCATTGTGCCCCCCTTTTGTTGGTTGCCAAGGGATAGAAACTAAATTTTAGATAATGGAAAGTTATCTCCTTTCATTCCCCAACCATAATTAAGTTCCTTCTAAGGGTTCCCTTTCACTTGTTTTGTCTTGTGTGAGAAGTATAATGGGCCATTGATATGGAAGTAAAGTATTTTGTTTTCCCCATTTCAACCTAGAAAATTTTTTTTCCTTTTAAATATCATGTTGTCCCCTTGTCTCAAGGGAAAAGGGATTTTGAACAATTAGCCACTTGAAAATTTATAACTCATCCTTTCTTTTTTCTTTTGGTCTTGTTTCTAATGACTTGTTTTCCGTAGAATCTTTACCCCTCTTTGTTTGACCCTTAAGTGGGATCAACACCAAATGTAGTTCCTACCACTTAAGGGAGAAGAGAAATGAGATAATAGATGTCTCTACAACCGCAACACATGGTAAATGAAGAATGATTAGCATTACAATAAAGTGTGAAGTATTAAGTATATTAATTACTTCAAAGAGAACTTTATTTTCAATGAAGATCATTTTAATGGGGGAAACAACTTAAAAGAAGAGGACCAACCCTTGGTGACAGATTAAGTGATCTTACAATATAGTAACAAAATGAAACATGTCATAAAGGCGTATACTGCTTACACACTACAAGCTTACATGGTGGATAAGGAAGATATTCATAATGGATCCACAACAACTTATGAGGAAGGATACAAAAGCATATTAGGCTGGTTCATACATCATATTGCCAATTCCAAGACTGAAAAAACTAAAGATTCATGGTTCATACTTCAACACGAAGGAATTGGTAAGAATGTAAGTAAGTATAGAAGGGATATTGGCTTGGAGCTCAATATGGTGATTGGAGGCCACCTATTCTACTAAATAAGTCCTAAAGGAATTCAAAACTTATGCCACAAATTGTATATAATGCCTCATTTGGTAGTTACAATTGATACAAGAGCTAGATCGTTCTAGTGCACTATTGAGAAAAGAGAAGCATTCAATGTTAAGCATATGCATTTCATCAATCTTTTCATTTGAAGCACGATAACCGCCTTCAGATCATAATGGAATTCGAAAGACATATCATAGCTAACATCCGACAATAATTTCGAGTCTTCATTGAAGTAGTAGCCAACATAATTTGAAGTCCATCCAATACAAATTCAAGGCTATGGATAAGAAATTGCAAGGTGATATTAAAATTAATATTATTTTATGGGAAGTTCTCCCGATGAAAAAAGATGAGTAAAGTTAGAATTTCAATAATGGTAAAGTAGAATGCACAAGTTGATGTGATGGAATATCATCATTTTGTAAGAAGCAACAAACGGCATTGAACTAAGAGGGGAATATTGTATCCAGATATAATCATCTTTAGAGGAGTATACATATGGAAACGGATATGGATAGAGCCATCCTAATCACTTAAGTTGGGTGCGACCAAAACATGTGCTCAAAGTTCTAAAGGGTGAGTTATCATAGCATTCTGGAAAGACGTGTGGAGAGTTCAAAATATGCGTGGTGGCTCCTTTAGGCACAAGAGTAAGGATTTATATAGAAATCAGAAAGTGGCTATATTTGCATCCCAAATAATTTACAAGCTTCAGTCCAAGAAAAAAAAAAATAATAATAATTTGCAAGACACGAGCTACGGTGCAAAGTCAACAGCAATTGAAGTCCATGTTTTGAAGAAAATAATTTGATAAAGGAATTTTGGAAGGAAGCTATCGTTGAAGCTTAGGTTGTTCATCAATAAGAAAAGGTATTAATTAATAAAATGATCACAGTCAAATCCACATATTTGGTCTAGAACAACTAGCTGGATACGGGAGAGTAATGTTGAGTAAGATCTACAGTATAAGGACGAAATCTCGAAGAAAAGCGCCATGATATAGAGTGCATACTATTCTGCTGCCGTCAGAAATTCAAAGCTTTAGTTGTCGTCCATATTAAAAGAAGTGAAAAGAAAATACAAAAGGAAAGAGAAGAAATCCTCATTAACGAAAGGTTTATGTGTAGATTAAAATTCAGCAAAGAGCACACTGGCAGCAAAGAGACAAACAAAAAATAGGAGTAAAAGGGATAAAAGCACGAGTTCTTACTACTACGAAATGCGACAACGCATGTCCTCCTTCGCAACAGACGAAACACCATCGGTACCGTATTTAGGACTCCGGGTGATCTCGTCGCCTTTAAGAAGTGGTTTTCCGGCCTTCGCAACAAGCGAAAACACCACCGGTACAGTATTAGGAACTCGGGTGATTTCGTTTGCCTTCGACAATATCAATCTTGCTGGTTCTTACACTTACGGCCTCCGGAATGGAGTCTTGGCTAGAATGACCTTCAAACTAAGGACCAAAAGCAGCATTAATGACTATTATATATATATATTTATATATATATATATATAATGATAAGGAACGGGAAGCAGGAAAAATGAAAGAAGAAGAGAAAAGAAAGTGTGATAAATGGCACGAACAATTCTACCTATACAAGAAAAGAAAAAAAATTCCTTGTGATTTGCTCCTCACTTTTGAATATACCTGCTGAATATTGTGGGGCTGTCCCATTTAAAGCAACAAAAAAAGGAAGGTGTTTGATTTTTAATGGGAATGAACCAACAAAAAATAATATTCCGTATCTACCTTTGTCTCGTACCGTACTGAGATGTACTAGTGACAGGAGGAGTGTAGACATATGCCGGCCTTATGGAGGAATGCTTTACTGCGAAATTGCAGGGATTTTATATATTGCTTCTATACGCCGAGTGCATAGGTGGCGAAATGAAATGAGGGTTAAGGGTTTGAATTCATATGTTTTTGTGAATTCATACGTTTTCAACATTGAAGGAATAAAAAAATGCGCCGTGCACTATCCTTCACCCAACTACTTATAACGTATATGAAGACAAAAAGGGAGATCTTGTGTCCATGATTCACTTTCGAATACCATTTATTTTTCTAATAAAATGCAACTGTCCATTTGGAATCATATATGTTAAATATATATATATATATATAATATAATATATAATTTAATAAGACGAAAAGCTTACTAATGGCTACAAACCAACGAGTTTGAAAAGTGATGCCGATAGGTTTAACAAAGGCGTCCTCACTTGTGAAGGATGAAATTGTAGAATATAATGTTCCCAAGAATGGTGAATTCTAGTTTAAGAGCTGAAGCAAAACCATATTAATAGAAAAAGAATGAATGTGCATTGGTACAACTTAGAAGAGGCACAATTATACCGGTTTGTGGTACGAATCAAGCTAGGGTTTTAATTTATGAAAGCCCCAAAGCTTAGTTAAAGAAATAATTGGCACGGGGGTTCGCATAAACAAGCTAAACGATGCCCAGCTCCCAAATTGAAGCATGAACAAACAAGAAAAAAAGTAACCTAAAAGGGTAGTTATTTAAAATGAATTAAGTAAAAAGAGGTTAGATGTACATCCTATCGAAAAAGGTTCCTCAGTGTTTGCCTTGGGGGTAGCTCGCAACCGACCAATTGAAGTATAACATGATTAAAAAAATGTTTAAAAATTAGCATTAAGACAATTTTAAATGGAATTTTTCCGGTGTAGCTTTTTAATAGATAAAAGTGCCGATTATTAAAGGGGTCATTCGATACTCAAACTTTCGACTATCTAAAAGACTTTTGTAGGGGGGCAAATAAAGGTGTAAATTTAATTTGGGGTTCAAACCCTTGTTTAAAAGGATTTGACTCCCCTTTTTCTAAGGTGTAGGGTAAGGAGTCAGGGCCCTAAAAATCGGGATAATTAAGGGGGATTTGGTATGGTGGGCTTTAAAATAGGGTCCCTTTAATTTGGGTTTTTCCCATCTAACCTCTTTTTATTGGCTCATATAAAAAAATAAGGTATTTTTGGGGCCCGTTTATAAGGAGGCCCCTTCCTAGTCCTTAAAAAAAAAAGGGATTAAACGTGCACTTGTATTATCAAATTTGACGGTGAGATCAAGGGCCCTTTCTATAAATCCTCTTCCTTCCTTCATTTGAACGGGAGAGAAATGGCATTTAATGTATTACTTTGTCGGATTCTCACCATAGAAGTTAAAACATCCAAATACCTCAAGAAACATTACCCATTCTTCATCATTAGGGGGTTTTTGATCCTTGGGCCCCTTTTTGCCTTTATTGAAGTATTAAAAGCCTTATTGGATCGCCTACCCCTCCTCTTACTCTTCTCTTTGGTCATCCTGTCAAACACTCAAGTAATTTCCCTTAGCTACATACAGTATGCTTTACGCATGATGCAGTGTCCTTACATCTATACCAAACCCATACCCCTTCGTATACATCCGAAATTTAGAAATATAATATATCATATATGAATATACCTAAATTAGTTTTCATAACAAGCTAAAAAATTAAAGTAAAAAGGGATAGCAAATGGATCTTTGTTATCAAGGAAAGGGGCATGGTAAAAAAATTTCAATAGAATTGAAAACATTTTACATGAAATTGAACATCAAATATCGTAGGAAAAAGTGGGGAAATTTACAGTTGTAATGGGCATTTCCATAGCCAAAAGGGGGTTTTAAATTCAAGAACTACCTTTAAAACTAAGTTTAGACTTTTGGGTTTAGAAAAATTTTGTGGGGTTTTTTGGTGTCAAAAGGAATTTTTGAAAAATTAGAGAAAATAGGAGAAAAATTTTGATTCCTTAAGCTAACCCATTAGAAATGGAATAACCACATGGAAGAGAGAGGTGCCCCAAAGGTTAGCTAAAAAATTTTAACTATCCCCAGATGGGGGGTGGAGTTTTAGGTGATGTTTGGTTTTACTTTTGCTTTTTTTTTCTTTCAAATTTTAATGTTGTAACTGAAAACCAAAAATTATGATTTTTCGTTTCCCCCAAGTAATTTTTTGTAGAAAACCCAAAAAAAAATAGATCTCACAAATTTAAAGTGGAAGTATGTGCTCTTTAAGAAATCGAGCCAAAAAAAGAATTTTATTTTTCAAAAGCCTAAAAAAGTTGTTTTCATTTTAAATTTTTTGTACAAACACTATTAAGTGTTTCCCTTTGATTCCTGAAAATGGGTTTTTAAAAATTAAAAAATTAAATTTTTGGGGTATTTTTATTTAGCTTGCATTGTGCTGAAAAATTTTTTTAAATGAGAGTTCGATTTTTTAATTTGTTTCAAATGTTTTAAATGTAATTAATTAAGACTTAAAAATTTGGGTTGAGTAATAAAAGGGGGGTAAGAGATAGATCTGGGTTGGGTAATTTGATTATTTAAAAAGGGTTTTATGTAGGTTATGTGTAAGTCAAAATGTTGAGCAATGAAAAATGTGAAGTAGTTTGATGTTTGAAAATAGGTTTGAAATAAGTAAGGGGTTAGC
>JAMXBC010000821.1:0-13261 GCA_024138005.1 Lumnitzera racemosa | reverse complement strand
TAATACAACGGGATTTGAGAGGAAAGTTTGCTCCAAACTATAAAGGGCCCTTTACATTGTGAAGAAAGTATTGCTTGGGGGAGCTATTATCTTGTCTCAAATGGATGGTCTGGACTTAAAGGGATCCAGTAAATGTTGACGCATTAAGATGTACTACCCTTTGAACATCAATGAAATTTTTTTGCTCAGATTATAAATGCAAAAAAATTTTACTTTTTTATTTTTTGGTCTCTTTTTCTTTTTTCTGCATGCAAAGTTGGTGTTCTTGGTATCGTTAGCATTTGATAATATCCTTAGCCTTTTTCTTGCCCCCCAATTTAAAAAAAACCCCACTTCTCGCTCTACCCCTTTACTTAAAAAAAAACCTTACACACAAAAAAGAAACATAAAAATAAATACTTAACTTAAAGTAATGACTATTGATAAAAATTCTTTTAATACTTTTTTGGGGTTTAAACCCACCTAAGGGAGCCCTTTTTTCCTTTTTTTCCCCAAGATAGAGCCATGATAAAAAAGAGTAACTTCGGGGCATATAAATAGAAACCGTTTGAAAATGGAGTTTACACAAAAAGCCAAATTTTTGGCCCGGGAAAATTTTCAATACAGGACCTCTTTGTTCAAAAAAGGAATATTTTTTTACATTCACTTCAGGTTTAAGTTGTTTTCACAAGAAGAAAAAAGAAGAAAAAGAAAAAAAAAGAAAAAAAAAAAAAGAAAAAGAGAAGAAAAGGGAAAAAAAGGGGGGGGGGGGGGGGGGGGGGGGGGGGAGGTTGGGGGTAGGGAGGGTTAGAAAAAAGATAGAAGAAGAAAGAAGAAGAAGAGCAAGAAAAAAAGAAAAAATTGGGGGGTTTAAAAATTTTTGGGTTTTAATCGGACTGCTTTAAAAAGACATTGGGACTAAATTGGGAGTTTTTCATTAAAAAACTACAAACCTGATAAAACATTGCAAAATTTGGGAATTGGTTTTTACCCTAAGGATGACAAAAACTTTTTTTCTAAAAACAATTTTTTACAAATCACCATCCGGGCAAGCAAGGTCCCCATCCAGAGGTTCTTAGACCTTTTCCCAGTCGTCTAACTCACAGAACGTTACCCCCCCCCCAAAATTTCTTCAAGGGGTTTAGCCAAACTTACGAAGCGCTACCTAATTCAAATTTTCATTCATTTTTCCCAAACTTGGCCAGCTTAAAAGGGGGCTTTAACCGCCTTAGTTATCAGCTCATTAGGATACGACCAAGTTTTTCCTTTATTTTTAAAGGGCTTAGCCAGCTTAAAGGGCGCTTCAAATGCCTTGGTTAGTCAGCTTAAATTTAAAGGACGACCAAGTTTTTCCTCATTTTTAGGTCTTAACTAGCTCAAAGGGTGCATGGGGCCCCCTTGGTTAGTCAGCTTATTAAGGCACGACCAAGTTTTCTCATTTTTAAAGGGCTTAATCCCAAATCAAAAGGGGCTTCAAAACCCCCTTGGTTTTTGTCCCGCTCATTAAAAGGGCCCAAATAAATTTCCTCATTTTTAGGTCTTAGCTAGCCAAAGGGTTTTCCCTTTGATTGCCCTTTTTTAGTTATCTCATTAGGGTACGACTAAGTTTCATCATTTTTAGGTCTTAGCCGGCTTAAAGGGACCGCCTTGGTTAGTCAACTCATTAGGACACAACCAAGTTTCATCATTTTTAGGTCTTAGCTGACTTAAAGGGACCGCCTTGGTTAGTTAGCTCATTAGGACACGACCAAGTTTTCTCATTTTTAGGTCTTAGCCAGCTCAAAGGGCGCTCGACCGTCTTGGTTAGTCAGCTCATTAGGACATAACCAAGTTTTCTTATTTTTAGGTCTTAGTTAGCTCAAAGGGTGCTTTGACCGCTTTGGTTAGTTAGCTCATCAGGTACGGCCAAGTTTCCTCATTTTTAGGTCGTAACCAGCTCAAAGGGCGCTTCAACCACTTGGTTAGTCAACTCATTAGGGTACGGCCAAGTTTCCTCATTTTTAATTCTTAGCCAACTCAAAGGGTGCTTCGATCGCTTTGGTTAGTCAGCTAATTAGGGTATGGCTAAGTTTCCTTCATTCTTTAGGTCTTAGCCAGCTTAAAGAGCGCTTCGACTGCCTTGGTTAGTTAGTTCATTAGGGCACGACTAAGTTTCCTTATTTTTAGGTCTTAACCAGCTCAAAGGGTGCTTTGACCGCCTTGGTTAGTCAGCTTATTAGGGCACAACCAAGTTTCCTTCATTCTTTAGGTCTTAGCCAGCGCAAATGGCGTTTCGACCGCCTGGTTAATCAACTTATCAGGGTACAACCAAGTTTTCCTTATTTTTAGGTCTTAACCAGCTCAAAGGGTGCTTTGACCGCCTTGGTTAGTCAGCTTATTAGGGCACAACCAAGTTTCCTTCATTCTTTAGGTCTTAGCCAGCGCAAATGGCGTTTCGACCGCCTTGGTTAATCAACTTATCAGGGTACAACCAAGTTTCCTTCATTCTTTAGGTCTTAGCCAGCGCAAATGGCGTTTCGACCGCCTTGGTTAATCAACTTATCAGGGTACGACCAGTTTTCTTTATTTTTAGGTCTTAACCAGCTCAAAGGGCGCTTTGATCGCCTTGGTTAGTCAGCTCATCAGGGCACGGCCAAGTTTTCCTCATCTTTAGGTCTTAGCCAACTTAAAGGGCGCTTTGATCGCCTTGGTTAGTCAGCTCATCAGGGCACGACCAAGTTTTCCTCATCTTTAGGTCTTAGCCAGCTCAAAGGGCGCTTTGATCGCCTTGGTTAGTCAGTTCATTAGGGCACGACCAAGTTTTCCTCATCTTTAAGTCTTAGCTAGCTCAAAGGGCGCTTTGATCGCCTTGGTTAGTTAGCTCATCAGGGCACGATCAAGTTTTCCTCATCTTTAGATCTTAGCCAACTCAAAGGGCGCTTTGATCGCCTTAGTTAGTCAGCTCATCAGGGCACGACCAAGTTTTCTTCATCTTTAGATCTTAGCCAGCTCAAAGGACGCTTTGGTCGCTTTGGTTAGTAAGCTAATTAGGGCACGACCAAGTTTTCCTCATCTTTAGATCTTAGCTAGCTCAAAGGTTGCTTTGATCGCCTTGGTTAGTCAGCTCATTGGGGTATGACCAAGTTCTCATTATTCTTTTTAGGGATTTTTACCAACCCACAAAGGCGCTACCCCTTGTTATTCTTTGTTTCAAACTAACCCTCATCAAGTGACTTAACGTTCCTTAGGATAGAGTCGTCTCGAGGCAAAAACGGTGTCTCTCTCATCTTTGTGGTAAAGTTTTGCTCAAACTTCACCACAAAGAGGGGCAGTTGTAGATACCTAATTTTTGCCCATTTGAAGTCCTAATTTTTATTTTTACAAAAGGGTCCCTAATTCAAAAATAAAAATAACAAAAAATAAAATAAAAGATAAAATAATAAAAAAATTAACAAATGATGAAAATACCAAAAAAATAAGAAAAGGAAAAAATTATGAAAAAAATTTTTATATTAGAAACAAATAGTTTTAATTTAGTACAAATAATTATTTTAGGAATCGGGTAGTTTAAGTACAATTTAATTGTACTGAATGTCAAGGTGCAGGCCAATTGCCTAACGGATAAGTATTGGAATATTTGAATTGGATTTAATTTGAGGTCTTGGGTTCGAGTCTAAACAGGCACTTATGTCTTTATTTTTTTATCTTACAACAGCGAGATGAAGAAATGGGATTCATATCTAATTAAATCATTTGAATTTAGTTTGATCTTATTAAATTAGATTTAAATTAATTTAGATCTAGTTTAATTGTTATCGAATCAGATACAATAGATATAACTATATATGATTTGATTTAGACCTAAAAAAACATACATACACGTGCATAAAAAAGACGAGATACAGTAGTAAAAAGGATACAACACTCATGATCAACTCACTGCACAGTTGAATCCGATCACTGTTGAATCAAATTCCCACCCAGCCAACTTTGACCAGAATTCATGGCACATCCCAATGACAGTATGCTGCATAGTCTACTGTAATACATGTTCAGCTTCACATCACAACCAGCCTTCATCGCATGAATATAGACAACGATTGAGTAGCAGCTACTCATCCAGTGACTAGCACTCTACGCCCATCACATATAATGTAAGCCCTAAAGCCAAGTCAAGTAACCGTAGGATTGAACTTAGAACCCAAGGTTTAGGGCGATCGGTTAAAGGATCCGATCAAACCCAAATTAGAAACTCTTGATAGGAATATTAGTAAAAATGACCCTGTAAACTTAAATTTAAGAAAGTAAGTAGTAAAATAGGAGACTATAAAATTTTCAAATTTTAAGCATAATAACTGCTAATTATCGAAAAGGCGAAAAGTATCATGAAATAACTAAGAAATTACTAGAGATAAATTATATGTGTACTAAAAATTTTAGAATGACCAAATTAATATTTAGGAATGTTCACGTGTACCCTACATGTATTTACGTGTAGATAAAAATACGCGTAATTGCTAAAATAGACCGAAAATTAAGTAAATAATTAAAGAAAGATACAAAATAATTGTAAAAAAATAAAAAAAAAATCAGAAGGAGAGGTCTGCAACTGGATCAAGTCGTGACTGAAAAAAAAAAAAAATTGGCCAATAAAAATGTGCCAAACTAAAAGCCTAAAATCAAGGAAATGGGCAAAAATCACATCAAATTAATGCACATTAATTACTATGTTTGTCTATAAATAAGGAAAAAATTCACAGAAGACATTTGGACAATTTGTAATCTGAGAAAAAATAGAAACACAAGAAAAATCGAGAGAAATTCCAGAAAATAAAAAAAAAAAGAAAACTGTGCAGATTAGCAAGGTGAACGGGAACCACCACCCACCACCACCTGGGACCGAACCACCACCACCACCCTACCCTAGGACCAGTGTCTGGACCGGCCGACAGCCTTGGACCGGTTTTGGACGGCCAGAAATCCTTGAACCGGTTAGTCATTTACTCATCCCGATTTTTATATAATTTTGTAAAATTAGTTATTTTGCCCAGAAAATTATGAAACTTGTTATTCTGAGGTTTTATTGTATGTAGTTTAGGGAAAAATATTGATTTAGTTTAATTATGTCTGGAAATATAGGGTTCTTAAGAAATTGTTAAAAACCGAGCATGATTAAACCGGAAATTAAATAGGCTTAGGGATGTAGTTTGGGGCTCAAAATTTTTCTGTAGAACTCTCACATGATTTAGAACAGTGCTATGAAGCCTTTTTTTAAAATTAATTTTCGAAAATTTTAAGTTAATTTTTAGCCCTAAAATGATGGTAAAATTGAGTGATTTGGGATTAATTAGGTAATTAGAATGTTAATTACTGATTTGGATCTTGATTAGATGATTAAGGAAGTTAATCTCTGCAGTGGAACCCTAATCCTAGCTTTTAGGTACTAATTATGATTAATTAGGGAAATTAGGTAAAGAATATGAGAAATTAGGAATATGTGAAAATATAAATTATTAAATTTAAAAAATAAAGTTATTTAGATAATATTATAATTGAAATCAGAAAAATAATAAATTGGAATTAATATTTAATTTTAAGTAAATATCTTAAAATGTAAGATTTTTACACCTCGGGAATAAATCCGATATCCCAATTAGGGTTAGTGTGTACCGAATAGTTAGAATACCAAAATTACGACCCAATAGGATATTTGAATACCCGAGCATAAGGTGATTAATGTCACATTGGGATTCGAGCCTAATTACGACCTAGGAATTAAAACTAGAATCTAGTTTAGGAACCGAACCCCGAAATAAAATACAACGAATTATTAGTACGTTGTCGGTATACATGAGGAAAATGAGTTACATTATAAATTAGAATAAGAATCCATAAAAATAAGTACTAAAAGGACCTCTTTGAATTATAGGACACCCAGAAACAAATCAGCTCGCAATTTGAGGATCGAGCGACCGAGCAAATTCATGTAAGTTGGGTTATTGCTTATTGTAATAGAGTACTAGTTTTGTAGTGCTCGGAGACTTAGGCTTGTATATGCTTGTGATTGTAAGTAGTTTGCGCATGTGTGATGTATCTGAATTCGTGCTGGAATTTGTGCTGTGGGTGATTTTGTGACTGATTGAATTGTTGTGGTCTTGTTTGAATACCCTAACCGGAATTTAATCTTAGTCGACCGTAATAACCGAAAACGTCATGCATTGCAACCCGTTAGGGGATCATAGGACTCTCCAA
This sequence comes from Lumnitzera racemosa, assembly GCA_024138005.1. NCBI lineage: Eukaryota > Viridiplantae > Streptophyta > Magnoliopsida > Myrtales > Combretaceae > Lumnitzera > Lumnitzera racemosa. The sequence goes on along the minus strand of JAMXBC010000821.1, from coordinate 7,051 downwards.
CCAAATACCGACCCCTTCGAAAGGGATAGCGCAGGATTGCAAAATGGTCCCTTCTTCATCCTCAGTCGAACTAAGTGACAGGAGAGGAGGTCGCGGCGGGGGTGAAGTCAATGGTTCGAAGGTAGTCGCGGGAGGAGCGAGGTCTCCATTGCACAAGCCTGGGTTTGGTTGTGAGCTGCTGCATAACATGGAACTCCTCAAACCGGATCGGAGCGGGTGAAATTTCTCTGATTTCACAACGGACCGGACTACGTTGTGCGATGACACTTGATTGTTGCATTGCATGAAAATAATTGTTTGATAATCCTGTTTGTGCTTGTATGCATTCATGAGTCTCCAATTCAACTTACTGAGCTGTAGTTGCTCATACCCTTATAGATCCTTTTGCAGGTTCTGATTTGTAATCTCTTCGAGTACCATGCGCCCTACAATTATCCAGAGGTTAGTCTTTTGACGCCAGGGGTGTGAGGATCAAGTTATTTAGCTTAATGTGTAACCAGACTGACCTTGTAGTTAAAGGATGAAGACTGTTAGTTATTCTGTAAATTAGTAAACTGTAGTTATTATGTAAATCTTCCTGGGAAGCTCTGTGGACTTACTTATATGATTATCTATGTTTAATAGTAATTTGAGTTACTCATCATATTTGTAGTATAATCATTAATCGAACCGTTTACTTCAAAGCTAGTGGTCGTCGACGCCTTGTGTAGATTATCTCTATGGTAGGAACTGTGAGGCCAGTTTCTATCATAGAGTGGTTTACACGGCGGGACTGTTGCGACCTCGCGACTTCGGGGCGTAACATATAACACCGTCCAGTTTACACATCGTCACACACACTATAGTTCACACACTCCGCTGACAGCAACGAGTTCTTATGCATCTAATAAACATCGACACACCACCACTCTTCCCAAAACACAGCGACAGTGCACAATCATCATTATGGAAGCGACTCCCACAACAGCGCCGTCTCACTGCCAATGGAATTCTCTTCATTAGCGCCTTTCATACATCCAGTAGGTAACAGTAGCAACACTATACCTGACTCCATCCATTGTCCAACGTACACATCGAACGAACTATGGTAGCAGTCACCACAGCAGCTACATTCTCTCTCGCGAAAGCACCATAACTCCCATGCTGCTGACCACTGTTGCTAGATGCCAAATCATAGTTGCAGTAAGGTTGCTTCTCCACTGACGCTCTGGCAGCCCAACACTAGACGTTGAGGCCAAACATGGCCTTCTATATGTACGTCGCATCTGAGTATATCTCCTGATCACACGGCAGATCTGACCGAGCACAGCCATTTTGTAAGCTTCACCCTATTGCCGAATAGCAAGCTCAGCCAACAGCAATGTCCGATCAGCACGTCACCATCGTCTACGCTCGAACAAACCACACGCCTCACTAGTGGCTCACCGTAGAACAACAACTCCGTTATACACCGGCTATTGTCCTTCACCACGTAATCAAGAAGTTCAAGTCCGTTTCTTTCCAGTTTTGAAATTTTTTGTTTAATTGTTTATTTATTATTATTATTATTTAGATCTTTAGTTATTGAATAAATATATACGAATATGAACATATTAGTTTTAGGAGATTTTATTCTTAGTCTTTTATATATAGATAATTCTTTAATAATAATAATATATGTATATGTATATATTAATTTAGGTATTCTTCTTTTAACATTAGTTTTTCTTGATTAGATAAATTAAGTATTGATTTAAGTGAATGTATATTTTATTTTAGTTTAGGAGTTGTTAGAATTGGTTATTTTTGTTAGGATTTGATCCTGTTTAAGGATTTGTCATATAGAAAGTTGTTTTTTTTTTTAATAAAAGTTAATAAAAAAATCCTTTTAAACAAATTTTAGGACTTTTAGTGAATGTTTTTTATAAAAAATAACATTCAAGAGTTAGGACCCTTTTAGATTTTTTTTTAAAACTGAATAAATTAAAACGTAAACTTGACCGTTTTTTTTTCAAAAATTAAAATCAATCAACACACTAAGATTTTTGAAAAGAACTACAATGGTTTGATCCTAGTTAGTGGGTATGTAGGACCTTCGGGGCGACAATAAAATATTTAGAAACTTAGGTTCTTTTTCTTTTTCTTTTGATTTATTTATTTTTAAATATTATAATTAGAAAATAATCCTAATTTCGGTAAATAAAAAGTGGTACCTGTTAGGGTTTAATAGGTTAGCCCCCGAATTCGGAACCTTTTGCTTCTTCATTCAAAATTGAAATAAAAAACCAGTAGCCAAATCGTAATCAATCCACCTAATTGGTTACGGTTTATTTCTCTTTTCCCAACTTAGGTTGGGTGACGACTCCAAAAATTATTTTCAATAAAAAAAACCGGAATTTCTCAATTGATATTAAATGTGTTAGGGTTTAGTATTAATCAGGAAATGAGAAATTAATTTTTAAATAAAAAAAACCAAAAAATTAGGCTCGACAAATCGTATTCGAAGACGAGGTTTTGTAATGGTAGAAGGTGATTTTTGATATGATTTTTTAAGAGAAGAAAGTGAAGTAAGGTTTTGTAATGGTGATGACGACATCATCAATTGCAATTGAAGATGAAGTTGTTAGTGGTTGTATGGTGGTTAGTAGGTGTTTGGTAGTCGAAGCTTGTGCTGTTCTATGGTTGGCATGCATGTGCAATTGAGAAGTTATAGAGAGAAAGCCCATCTGTAGAGAAGTTAAGAGAGAGAAAACGAGAGAAATAGAAATTAGAGAAAGAAAGTGAGATAAAGAGAAGAGTGTTGTGCTTACTGTCAATTGTTGTGTAAAGGTGGTAGTCCATGGTGGTATTTGGAATCTGATGATGGTGCTACTATTGCTGCAATGATATGTGGTGTTGCTAGGTTAAGAAAAGGGATGGGCAACAAAGAGTAAATTTTTGTGAAATCCCAATTGATGGCCCCAAAATAAGGAATCACAATTCCTTATTTTCCTGTAATTAAAATTCCATGGTTATTATAATTTAACAAAATAAACATTGTAATAAAGAGTTAATAAAAAATAAGAGAGGATGGAATTGCCATTCTCTTCAAGTGCATGCACCATAAGAGTTTAATTTATAATAAAACTTTAAGACTATATACTGCTTGTGTCTATTGTCTAGTCCCTCTCTCTTTTCCTTCTTTTTAGGTGAAGAACTCTCTCTTCTTTTTCTATCTTTTTTTTTTCTTTTGTCCCCTTTTCCTTCCTCTTTTACTAACTTTAGTATAATAAGGTTTTAAAAATATTTTAATTCGTAACTTATCATCAAATATATTATATTAAAATCTCTCTCATATGGTTTTTGTATTCTACATGTAATAATCTTATAATTTGATAAAAATTTCATTTTGATGATTTGAAAAGAAAAAAAAACAAAAAAAAAAAGAAAAATTATAGCATAATCTAACCAAGAGTTTGGATATCTCTAATTGTAAAAATATCATCTATTTTGCCTACCAAAGTTTTATATCATTTCAATTTACAATGCGTTGCAATCTATACATATTATTATGGCAAGTTTAGCAATATTATAATTATCTTTTCAATATTGATTGTACATCTAACAAATGGTCTTCAAAGAAAACATATATAATAAAAATTATTGTGTTTCTAAGGTACCACAGGTAAATGTCTGAGTATAAAAACTTGAGAAGTTATACATATAGCATAGGATAAGGATAAAGCTCATATCCTACTTACTTATACTGGCTTACTCCTTAAAAAGTAAAAAGGTAAAACGTGGAAATTGGGAAAAAGAGAAAAAAGGGGTGTAGGACCATCTATAGTGCGGTTCACCTTGCATTGTGGCTGTCTTCCGGCTTAGCATAAATCCTAAGTGCCTATTTCCTTTAAGGGTGGTCGTTCAGGCTTTATGTCTACATATTTTTAGTTAATCTTTTTTGCACATGTTTAATTGTTTAGTCAGTTACGAAATTTCTATGTAAGGGAAATATAATTCCCTAAGGAAGATAAAACCTTTTTCTTCATGAAATGGAAATTTGTTCCTTCATTTTGCTTAGTCTCATAAGGATATTGCTTTGAGGAAATGAAAGAAATGAGACAAATAAGAAAGATTGCGCTAAATCGAAAAGACTAGAAGGCATATGTTCACTATCTTTAGAGAAAATTTTATTCTTATACAATATTTGCTAAAGGATGTCTTGAAAAATTTATGCAGTGTACGATATGGTTGAAACTTTGATGTAACAATCGCCAAATTTCTAACCTCACTTTAGGAAAGGAGGGCAGGGTGTTTTCTATATGTACATTACGAAGTAATGGAGGGGAAATATAAATAATTGATTGATATAACTTAGTGCTTTATGAATATATGAAAGAGTCAATTTTCAAAAGATACTTCATGTTGATTCATGAATAACACTCATGAATCTAGTTCATTAGGTCAAAAGAACATACACACACAAAATAAATAAATAAAGAAGAAAAAAAAAAAAACCCAAATGGTTCTTGTAGTTTATTGGGGTTTGTAGATTTTGCAAGCATGCATATTTTAAGCGTTCGTTATAGATAGCGTCTTTCACATACTCCGTTCCAATGAAACAAACTAGCATTTGGATAGGAGATGAATTTTGAGCTCATCATTGTGCAGGATTCAAAAACAGTGAACCACCTGCTTCATGAACTTAATTTTGAACTCCTATGATATGATCTTAAGTCCCACTTGACCATATAATATGTCTACACTTTTTTTTTCTTTCTTTCTTTCTTTCAAATTCTTTTGAGCATTTTTAATTAATTTTCAAAAGATACTTCATGTTGACTCGTGAGTAAAATACTCATGAATCTAGATCATTAATACTATTCCATTACTGAACTAATGTTATCAATTCACTAGGTCATAAGGAACATTTGACACAACGAGAAAATGATGATCCACCTATTTCATTAGATTGAAGTCTTCAGATTCATGCAAACATAAAATTAAACTCCTTTGATGATCTTAGTCCCACTTGATCGTATAATAATGATATAACATTGATATATATCCCAAGCACCATTACTACATATTCAAAACCCGAAAACCACTCATATTAGAAATCTATTCAAGAAATACGACTTGCACTCACTTTATTTAAAAGCTACCTGGCAAGTAGGATCCAAATAATTGTCGCATTATGAAAGTTAAAAAATGATTAATCAGGCTACCAAACCTTCTAAAAGCAGAGCAAGCTAGAGTAAGAAAAACACTATATGGTAGCCTATATTAAATACATTTTTCAAGTTTCATTACATGATGATTTAGTATGAAGAGGCCTGTTGAAACTTTGGCCTCAAGTCATCATTATTTGCACTATATAGGCCATGAAAAAACAGTCACTAAACCTAAAATTCAAAACTATGGTTCAATGGGTTTACACTCTTCGATGTCGAAAGACATGTCTCAATCTGCCACACCGACCACATTCCGAAAAGAGCTAATGGGTCCTATCGTTTGTGAGGATAATTAACTCCAAATTGCTATTCCGGATAGGAACATATACCGGAATCCTAAGTCCCAAATATAGTAGGAGTCTGCTATCAAGAGGGTCAAATGTTGATTTTATCAACGGATTTATTATAGGAATCTAGGAAAAAAGATTAAATGTGGAATGTCAAAGAAAAATTGTGAAAGTAATGGCTTGGAATCTTGTCTTTGACGTTAGTAATCGCAATTGGTGGTTTTGTTTTTTGTTTTTTAAAAGGAAGGATGAAAAATTCCAAAGTTGAGAATGATATTTGAGCTTAATATACTCTTGAATGCAGACATCATATGTATAAGCACTAATTAAATAACTCACCACATAATCCCTGGTTCTGATCCCTGGATAGGCAGCAATGTTTTACGTACTACATTACAATTTGTACGATACAGGAATATAATATATGTGTGTATAATTAGATATGATTTGTTCAATTGTAGCCTTACCGTACAAAGATGGAAATGTTTCTTTCGTTTAAAGCCTGAAATAAAGAGATATATTGGAATACTTTACAGGAGGATGTAGGAAGAAACCAGTTGAAAGCACCAAATATAAACAAAATCCCCAACACTAAATATAGGAGTATCCCTTTGCCTCCTTTTTTAAGGTTGAGTATAGTATTGAAACCTATTGGATTTTAAGACCTCTCGGATCCTTTATGGTTGGATAGGTTAGGACGTTGGATCTTGTTGCAAACGTAACGTGCACTCATAGAGTAGAATATGGTTAGAATCAAATATGAAACCTATATAGTATAGGTTTCGTATTATATGGGTTTATATGTAATTTTCCAATGTTGTATAGGCTACCATGTATTCCACCGATAGAATGTTACTAATAAATATTTTCACATATGAAAAAATCTAATCAAGATAGCTTTACTTATAATAACCTATTATTTTATATCAATACCCAATTAGATAATTAAAACTATATCATATTTCTAATTAAATAAAGTACTTAATTTTATAGATTATAATTTATTAATATTTTATAAATTTGTCTTGAATATAATTCATATTTGAAACAGATATTTACTTTCAATTTGAATGACACGATATTATGTACACGTGGTTATTTTAAATGTAAAAATTGATAAGAAAAAATTTTACAAATTGAACAAGATACCAAAAAAAAAAAGAAAATGTCAGTTTTACATAATAGATTTTCAAGAATAGTGTTTAAAGGTCACGGATATATTCTGATTTTAAATTTTTAAAATGTATACTTTTAAGATAGGATATGAAATAGGAGTTCATACGCTAGGCACGCCAGACTCACTTGCTCTAAGTCCTTATATCGTATACACAGAATATAATTACATTAACCATCACATGAACCTTCAAAAAGAACGAAAAAGAAAACCCTATTAATTGAACGTTGGAATTACAATCTTCACGTAATGATTTCATTTCATTATAACCTTACTCTTTCTTGATTAAATGAATGTATCTACAACCTTTACACTGCAAAAGATAGACATGACCTGATGTGATTTAAAAGGATCATATATGTGTGAGAAAAAGAAAATTTATACTAGTCCAGACATCA